>OY726523.1:76823758-77121331 GCA_963383655.1 Bathymodiolus septemdierum | reverse complement strand
AGTTCAGTGTGGTGTTAAGTTTAGACAGTGGTGGTTTTGTTTATGGGTGTAAGTAATGTTTATAATACATAAATCTAGTGTGGTGTTAAGTTTAGACAGTGGTGGTTTGTTTATGGTGTAAGTAATGTTTATATACATAAAGTCAGTGTGGTGTTAAGTTTAGACAGTGGTGGTTTGTTTATGGTGTAAGTAATGTTTATATACATAAGTTCTAGTGTGGTGTTAAGTTTAGACAGTGGTGGTTTGTTTATGGTGTAAGTAATGTTTATATACATAAGTTCAGTGTGGTGTTAAGTTTAGACAGTGGTGGTTTGTTTATGGTGTAAGTAATGTTTATATACATAATCTAGTGTGGTGTTAAGTTTAGACAGTGGTGGTTTGTTTATGGTGTAAGTAATGTTTATATACATAAATCTAGTGTGGTGTTAAGTTTAGACAGTGGTGGTTTGTTTATGGTGTAAGTAATGTTTATATACATAAGTTCAGTGTGGTGTTAAGTTTAGACAGTGGTGGTTTGTTTATGGTGTAAGTAATGTTTATATACATAAGTCTAGTGTGGTGTTAAGTTTAGACAGTGGTGGTTTGTTTATGGTGTAAGTAATGTTTATATACATAAGTTCAGTGTGGTGTTAAGTTTAGACAGTGGTGGTTTGTTTATGGTGTAAGTAATGTTTATATACATAAGTTCAGTGTGGTGTTAAGTTTAGACAGTGGTGGTTTGTTTATGGTGTAAGTAATGTTTATATACATAAATCTAGTGTGGTGTTAAGTTTAGACAGTGGTGGTTTGTTTATGGTGTAAGTAATGTTTATATACATAAGTTCAGTGTGGTGTTAAGTTTAGACAGTGGTGGTTTGTTTATGGTGTAAGTAATGTTTATATACATAAGTTCAGTGTGGTGTTAAGTTTAGACAGTGGTGGTTTGTTTATGGTGTAAGTAATGTTTATATACATAAGTTCAGTGTGGTGTTAAGTTTAGACAGTGGTGGTTTGTTTATGGTGTAAGTAATGTTTATATACATAAGTTCAGTGTGGTGTTAAGTTTAGACAGTGGTGGTTTGTTTATGGTGTAAGTAATGTTTATATACATAAATCTAGTGTGGTGTTAAGTTTAGACAGTGGTGGTTTGTTTATGGTGTAAGTAATGTTTATATACATAAGTCTAGTGTGGTGTTAAGTTTAGACAGTGGTGGTTTGTTTATGGTGTAAGTAATGTTTATATACATAAATTCAGTGTGGTGTTAAGTTTAGACAGTGGTGGTTTGTTTATGGTGTAAGTAATGTTTATATACATAAGTTCAGTGTGGTGTTAAGTTTAGACAGTGGTGGTTTGTTTATGGTGTAAGTAATGTTTATATACATAAGTTCAGTGTGGTGTTAAGTTTAGACAGTGGTGGTTTGTTTATGGTGTAAGTAATGTTTATATACATAAATTCTAGTGTGGTGTTAAGTTTAGACAGTGGTGGTTTGTTTATGGTGTAAGTAATGTTTATATACATAAGTTCAGTGTGGTGTTAAGTTTAGACAGTGGTGGTTTGTTTATGGTGTAAGTAATGTTTATATACATAAGTTCAGTGTGGTGTTAAGTTTAGACAGTGGTGGTTTGTTTATGGTGTAAGTAATGTTTATATACATAAGTTCAGTGTGGTGTTAAGTTTAGACAGTGGTGGTTTGTTTATGGTGTAAGTAATGTTTATATACATAAGTTCAGTGTGGTGTTAAGTTTAGACAGTGGTGGTTTGTTTATGGTGTAAGTAATGTTTATATACATAAATCTAGTGTGGTGTTAAGTTTAGACAGTGGTGGTTTGTTTATGGTGTAAGTAATGTTTATATACATAAGTTCAGTGTGGTGTTAAGTTTAGACAGTGGTGGTTTGTTTATGGTGTAAGTAATGTTTATATACATAAGTTCAGTGTGGTGTTAAGTTTAGACAGTGGTGGTTTGTTTATGGTGTAAGTAATGTTTATATACATAAGTTCAGTGTGGTGTTAAGTTTAGACAGTGGTGGTTTGTTTATGGTGTAAGTAATGTTTATATACATAAGTTCAGTGTGGTGTTAAGTTTAGACAGTGGTGGTTTGTTTATGGTGTAAGTAATGTTTATATACATAAATCTAGTGTGGTGTTAAGTTTAGACAGTGGTGGTTTGTTTATGGTGTAAGTAATGTTTATATACATAAATCAGTGTGGTGTTAAGTTTAGACAGTGGTGGTTTGTTTATGGTGTAAGTAATGTTTATATACATAAGTTCAGTGTGGTGTTAAGTTTAGACAGTGGTGGTTTGTTTATGGTGTAAGTAATGTTTATATACATAAGTTTAGTGTGGTGTTAAGTTTAGACAGTGGTGGTTTGTTTATGGTGTAAGTAATGTTTATATACATAAGTTCAGTGTGGTGTTAAGTTTAGACAGTGGTGGTTTGTTTATGGTGTAAGTAATGTTTATATACATAAATCTAGTGTGGTGTTAAGTTTAGACAGTGGTGGTTTGTTTATGGTGTAAGTAATGTTTATATACATAAATCTAGTGTGGTGTTAAGTTTAGACAGTGGTGGTTTGTTTATGGTGTAAGTAATGTTTATATACATCAGTTCAGTGTGGTGTTAAGTTTAGACAGTGGTGGTTTGTTTATGGTGTAAGTAATGTTTATATACATAAGTTCAGTGTGGTGTTAAGTTTAGACAGTGGTGGTTTGTTTATGGTGTAAGTAATGTTTATATACATAAGTTTAGTGTGGTGTTAAGTTTAGACAGTGGTGGTTTGTTTATGGTGTAAGTAATGTTTATATACATAAGTTCAGTGTGGTGTTAAGTTTAGACAGTGGTGGTTTGTTTATGGTGTAAGTAATGTTTATATACATAAGTTTAGTGTGGTGTTAAGTTTAGACAGTGGTGGTTTGTTTATGGTGTAAGTAATGTTTATATACATAAGTTCAGTGTGGTGTTAAGTTTAGACAGTGGTGGTTTGTTTATGGTGTAAGTAATGTTTATATACATAAGTTCAGTGTGGTGTTAAGTTTAGACAGTGGTGGTTTGTTTATGGTGTAAGTAATGTTTATATACATAAGTTCAGTGTGGTGTTAAGTTTAGACAGTGGTGGTTTGTTTATGGTGTAAGTAATGTTTATATACATAAGTTCAGTGTGGTGTTAAGCTTAGACAGTGGTGGTTTGTTTATGGTGTAAGTAATGTTTATATACATAAGTTCAGTGTGGTATTAAGTTTAGACAGTGGTGGTTTGTTTATGGTGTAAGTAATGTTTATATACATAAGTTCAGTGTGGTGTTAAGTTTAGACAGTGGTGGTTTGTTTATGGTGTAAGTAATGTTTATATACATAAATCTAGTGTGGTGTTAAGTTTAGACAGTGGTGGTTTGTTTATGGTGTAAGTAATGTTTATATACATAAATCTAGTGTGGTGTTAAGTTTAGACAGTGGTGGTTTGTTTATGGTGTAAGTAATGTTTATATACATAAATCTAGTGTGGTGTTAAGTTTAGACAGTGGTGGTTTGTTTATGGTGTAAGTAATGTTTATATACATAAGTTCAGTGTGGTGTTAAGTTTAGACAGTGGTGGTTTGTTTATGGTGTAAGTAATGTTTATATACATAAGTTTAGTGTGGTGTTAAGTTTAGACAGTGGTGGTTTGTTTATGGTGTAAGTAATGTTTATATACATAAGTTCAGTGTGGTGTTAAGTTTAGACAGTGGTGGTTTGTTTATGGTGTAAGTAATGTTTATATACATAAATCTAGTGTGGTGTTAAGTTTAGACAGTGGTGGTTTGTTTATGGTGTAAGTAATGTTTATATACATAAATCTAGTGTGGTGTTAAGTTTAGACAGTGGTGGTTTGTTTATGGTGTAAGTAATGTTTATATACATAAGTTCAGTGTGGTGTTAAGTTTAGACAGTGGTGGTTTGTTTATGGTGTAAGTAATGTTTATATACATAAGTTTAGTGTGGTGTTAAGTTTAGACAGTGGTGGTTTGTTTATGGTGTAAGTAATGTTTATATACATAAGTTCAGTGTGGTGTTAAGTTTAGACAGTGGTGGTTTGTTTATGGTGTAAGTAATGTTTATATACATAAGTTTAGTGTGGTGTTAAGTTTAGACAGTGGTGGTTTGTTTATGGTGTAAGTAATGTTTATATACATAAGTTCAGTGTGGTGTTAAGTTTAGACAGTGGTGGTTTGTTTATGGTGTAAGTAATGTTTATATACATAAGTTCAGTGTGGTGTTAAGTTTAGACAGTGGTGGTTTGTTTATGGTGTAAGTAATGTTTATATACATAAGTTCAGTGTGGTGTTAAGTTTAGACAGTGGTGGTTTGTTTATGGTGTAAGTAATGTTTATATACATAAGTTCAGTGTGGTGTTAAGCTTAGACAGTGGTGGTTTGTTTATGGTGTAAGTAATGTTTATATACATAAGTTCAGTGTGGTATTAAGTTTAGACAGTGGTGGTTTGTTTATGGTGTAAGTAATGTTTATATACATAAGTTCAGTGTGGTGTTAAGTTTAGACAGTGGTGGTTTGTTTATGGTGTAAGTAATGTTTATATACATAAATCTAGTGTGGTGTTAAGTTTAGACAGTGGTGGTTTGTTTATGGTGTAAGTAATGTTTATATACATAAATCTAGTGTGGTGTTAAGTTTAGACAGTGGTGGTTTGTTTATGGTGTAAGTAATGTTTATATACATAAATCTAGTGTGGTGTTAAGTTTAGACAGTGGTGGTTTGTTTATGGTGTAAGTAATGTTTATATACATAAGTTCAGTGTGGTGTTAAGTTTAGACAGTGGTGGTTTGTTTATGGTGTAAGTAATGTTTATATACATAAGTTTAGTGTGGTGTTAAGTTTAGACAGTGGTGGTTTGTTTATGGTGTAAGTAATGTTTATATACATAAGTTCAGTGTGGTGTTAAGTTTAGACAGTGGTGGTTTGTTTATGGTGTAAGTAATGTTTATATACATAAGTTTAGTGTGGTGTTAAGTTTAGACAGTGGTGGTTTGTTTATGGTGTAAGTAATGTTTATATACATAAGTTCAGTGTGGTGTTAAGTTTAGACAGTGGTGGTTTGTTTATGGTGTAAGTAATGTTTATATACATAAGTTCAGTGTGGTGTTAAGTTTAGACAGTGGTGGTTTGTTTATGGTGTAAGTAATGTTTATATACATAAGTTCAGTGTGGTGTTAAGTTTAGACAGTGGTGGTTTGTTTATGGTGTAAGTAATGTTTATATACATAAGTTCAGTGTGGTGTTAAGCTTAGACAGTGGTGGTTTGTTTATGGTGTAAGTAATGTTTATATACATAAGTTCAGTGTGGTATTAAGTTTAGACAGTGGTGGTTTGTTTATGGTGTAAGTAATGTTTATATACATAAGTTCAGTGTGGTATTAAGTTTAGACAGTGGTGGTTTGTTTATGGTGTAAGTAATGTTTATATACATAAGTTCAGTGTGGTGTTAAGTTTAGACAGTGGTGGTTTGTTTATGGTGTAAGTAATGTTTATATACATAAGTTCAGTGTGGTGTTAAGCTTAGACAGTGGTGGTTTGTTTATGGTGTAAGTAATGTTTATATACATAAGTTCAGTGTGGTATTAAGTTTAGACAGTGGTGGTTTGTTTATGGTGTAAGTAATGTTTATATACATAAGTTCAGTGTGGTGTTAAGTTTAGACAGTGGTGGTTTGTTTATGGTGTAAGTAATGTTTATATACATAAATCTAGTGTGGTGTTAAGTTTAGACAGTGGTGGTTTGTTTATGGTGTAAGTAATGTTTATATACATAAATCTAGTGTGGTGTTAAGTTTAGACAGTGGTGGTTTGTTTATGGTGTAAGTAATGTTTATATACATAAATCTAGTGTGGTGTTAAGTTTAGACAGTGGTGGTTTGTTTATGGTGTAAGTAATGTTTATATACATAAGTTCAGTGTGGTGTTAAGTTTAGACAGTGGTGGTTTGTTTATGGTGTAAGTAATGTTTATATACATAAATCTAGTGTGGTGTTAAGTTTAGACAGTGGTGGTTTGTTTATGGTGTAAGTAATGTTTATATACATAAGTTCAGTGTGGTGTTAAGTTTAGACAGTGGTGGTTTGTTTATGGTGTAAGTAATGTTTATATACATAAGTTCAGTGTGGTGTTAAGTTTAGACAGTGGTGGTTTGTTTATGGTGTAAGTAATGTTTATATACATAAGTTCAGTGTGGTGTTAAGTTTAGACAGTGGTGGTTTGTTTATGGTGTAAGTAATGTTTATATACATAAATCTAGTGTGGTGTTAAGTTTAGACAGTGGTGGTTTGTTTATGGTGTAAGTAATGTTTATATACATAAGTTCAGTGTGGTGTTAAGTTTAGACAGTGGTGGTTTGTTTATGGTGTAAGTAATGTTTATATACATAAATCTAGTGTGGTGTTAAGTTTAGACAGTGGTGGTTTGTTTATGGTGTAAGTAATGTTTATATACATAAGTTCAGTGTGGTGTTAAGTTTAGACAGTGGTGGTTTGTTTATGGTGTAAGTAATGTTTATATACATAAATCTAGTGTGGTGTTAAGTTTAGACAGTGGTGGTTTGTTTATGGTGTAAGTAATGTTTATATACATAAGTTTAGTGTGGTGTTAAGTTTAGACAGTGGTGGTTTGTTTATGGTGTAAGTAATGTTTATATACATCAGTTCAGTGTGGTGTTAAGTTTAGACAGTGGTGGTTTGTTTATGGTGTAAGTAATGTTTATATACATAAGTTCAGTGTGGTATTAAGTTTAGACAGTGGTGGTTTGTTTATGGTGTAAGTAATGTTTATATACATAAGTTCAGTGTTGTATTTAGTTTGTGGCTTATTTGGTTAACTCATAAATCAGATATTTGTGGAAACTTTCATCTTGTCTTAAGAATTTCACAGTTCTTTCCCAATGATGAGGATACAACATTATGTAATACAGATTGTCAGTGACTTGCGACAGGTCGGTGGTTTTCCCCCGGATACTCTGGTTTCCTCCACCAATAAAACTGATCGCCACGATATAGCTGAAATACTGTTGAAAGTGGCATTAAACACCATAAATCAAACAAAGAATTGAATGGTATTTAAAGTTGGTATAAACATGTAGAATAGACCTTCATGATAAGATAGTATACAAATATTCTGTGTACTTTCATACACTAAGGACAAAATTTAATTTTGCAGGTTACCATGGCAAAAGAGTAGAGGTGGAATTGCTGTCACTCCAGATGAAGACATTTATCAGTTACTGAGCCGATCTTATGCAGATGTTTATCCTGATATGTACAAACCTGACGTATGTAAAGCATCTCGGTCACATGGAATTTTTCATGGTGCTGATTTTGGAACTGGGTCATCAGGAGTTTTAGATGAAGTCTATACATCTTACCATAGTTACATGGTGAGAATTACTCAAATATATTTTTGTACAATTTAATGTTAGTTGCACATCATTGTGTCGAAGTAGAGGGATCAAATATTTTACTTCAAAATAGCTGAGTATTTGAGTTGTCTATGATAAATAAAGTTGAAAGTTACTACAAACAGACCATATATTACTTTGAAGTATCCATGGAAACAAATTATCCAAGTTAAAGATAACTGATTAATAAAGTTCTTAACTATTTCCTTTTTATACCAATGACATAAGCTGAGGTAAATTTAGACCCGTGCATTGGACAAATACAAAAATGTGGTGAAATATCAACCGTCCTCTATTCCTATCTACTAGATGGCCAAGCAAACTAATTCTATATGGTATTCCAAAAAAAAAGTCCAGTTTTTTTAATGCACTTTTCAAGAATGGTTATAGAATCAATTTGTTACCAAGCCCCATCACCCATAATATAAAAACTTAAGAGCCCTTGGATTAAAGTTCATTTGCTATTAGTTCTAATTATTCATTCTCCTCATTGTAAGTAGATTTTGTATGTCAAAGTTTAGACTATTACAAAATAGCACGTTATTTAGTAAGAAAGGACATGAATCGTTGAGTAAGTACATGTATGTTAGATCTCTGAAACCAAGCTGCAACATTTTTTTTGCAGTGAATTTTTTTGGCACTCATAGCTCAAAATCAAGACAAAGTTTATGGATAGGCCACTTCTTATTATAAATACATGTAATTAATCAGATACATGTTGCATTTTTTTATTCAGATATCAGCCCATGTGAGTTGTTGTAGAATTCCCTCAGGAAACCTTTTATATTATATGTTTACTTTTTTCAGATATCAGTCCATGTGAGTTGTAGAATTCCCTCAGGAAAACTTTTATATTATATGTTTATTTTTCTCAGATATCAGCCCATGTGAGTTGTTGTAGAATTCCCTCAGGAAACCTTTTATATTATATGTTTATTTTTTTCAGATATCAGCCCATGTGTGTTGTTGTAGAATTCCTCCAGGAAACCAACTAGGCCATGTCTGGATGTCAAATCTAAAGCCACTGATGAACTTTATACACAAGTCAAGACAAGGTCAGTAAAGTAATAGGATCAAATATAGATAAGGGAATGGGTGGACGAGTGGTTAAGGTAACTGACTAATTACCACAAATCTACTCAAAGTAATATGATCGTAAGCCCTGGTTGGGAACATGGTCATAATTTGGATCGGATACCTATTATAAATGCACTATATATAAAAAAAAAAATTATTTGGATATCTATTATAAATGTGCTATGAATAATTTTTATTTGGATATCTATTATAAATGTGCTATAAATAATTTTTATTTGGATACCTATTATAAATGTGCTATAAATAATTTTTATTTGGATACCTATTATAAATGTGCTGTAAATAATAATTTTTATTTGGATATCTATTATAAATGTGCTATAAATAGTTTTTATTTGGATACCTATTATAAATGTGCTATAAATAATTTTTATTTGGATACCTATTATAAATGTGCTGTAAATAATAATTTTTATTTGGATATCTATTATAAATGTGCTATAAATAGTTTTTATTTGGATACCTATTATAAATGTGCTATAAATAATTTTTATTTGGATACCTATTATAAATGTGCTGTAAATAATAATTTTTATTTGGATATCTATTATAAATGTGCTATAAATAGTTTTTATTTGGATACCTATTATAAATGTGCTATAAATAATTTTTATTTGGATACCTATTATAAATGTGCTGTAAATAATAGTTTTTATTTGGATATCTATTATAAATGTGCTATAAATAGTTTTTATCTACCTCAATACATTTATTGCCAACCATGCAATACAGGTGTACATAATTTTATATGCTAGATGCCATTTTAAACATATCATGTATATAGTGTGGTTCACAGAAAAAAAACCAGAAGTGTATGCTAAACAGACATCACTATCTTGGATAAGCAAAACATTAAAAATATATAAACAAAAAAAACAGACATTTATGAGAAAATTTTCAAATTAAAACAGTGGCAATACCATATCTATAGACTGTTTCATAAATCACAAGAAAGTCAGCCACAATCAAAGGCAGGATAATTATTTTATTTCATAACTCAATACATTTATATAAAAAAAATTTATTAATTAATATAAAAACTACATTTGATGAAAATATATTCATTATCAGAGTAAACATGTACAAATCATGTAGCAGGTATTTTAACATCAATGTTGTCACACTTCTGATTGTGGACAAACCCACATTCTGTTTAAGAACATATTTTTTTCTTAAACAGGTTATACAATTAACCAAAATGCACAGGAATACCAATTATATATAATTTCATATTTAATAGGTGCTTATGGAATTGTTTATGATGACAAAGAAAAACCAATCAAAGAAGCCGCTATCAAATTAGATGATAAAGAGGCTGACATATCAACCAATGAAAAAGGAGAATTTTATTCTGTGCTGACAGAGGGGAAACATAACCTTGAAATATCAGCTCCAGGTTTGTTATGTTATGAGATTGTTTCCTTTAAAACTCACATGACCTAAAGGGTCAAGTGAGCTTTTGCCATTACTTGGCATCTGTCGTCGGACGAACGGATGAACTATTTCATAATTTTTTCTCCTGAAACTCCTAAGATGATGATCCCACCAGCTATCCAACATGGCTGCTATTACTACAGTGAAACCTGTATTAAGAGGTCACCTTTCAGACAAAGAAAAAGTTGTCTTTAAAGACAGATTCAATTCATATGCAATTTTCTATGACAAGAAAAGGGTGACCTTTTAATACAGATGACTGCTTAATAGAGGTGGTTGAATGGGGAGGTTTGACTGCATATATAGATCATAAGTTTTAAAATACACCTACAGACCCAATAAAGTCACATTTTTCCACCAAATGAGCTGAAATTTGAACAGTAGTTCAATTTGAATGAAAGATATGACATATGTTACAGGTTTTTGACGAAAATATGTAAATTATTATTTAAGAATCTTCTCTGATGCAACTGAGACAAATTTAACCAAACCTTGTAGGATGGTCATCGGGTGGTCACCTTTCCAAATCGTATCTGACAGCCGTGACCTCAATCCGAGATGGCAGTTACTAAAAATAGAAATTTCTTGAGATAGTAAAAATGATCGAGTTGAAATTTAAACTGAGCAATTCCAGAGAGTAGCATTAAACCAATATTTGACAATTATATTATCTTATTTCAGGATTTGAACCACAGACTCAACAGATTATAGTAAAATCATACAACACATCAATCATCAGGATTTATCTAAATAAAGAAGTACAGAAGATAGATTATCACAGGCCTTCACAGATGGAATCAGGCCTTAGGAATGTATCAAAAGCTTGCCCTAATCTGGTGGCACTGAAAAGGTAAGATTATCTCCCCTTGCAGGGAGGTTTTTACATTATAAGGTGAAATTGTCCCAGCACCTAATAAAATGTATTGGTTATTTTTCACACTATAATCTTATTTTCTTTTGTTTCCTTTTGGATAATTGCTTCTAGTTTTTAATTGTGGAAGGGATACAAAATATTCTAAGGTAATTCATAAACAAAGTGACAAACTGTTCTGTTTTTCTGCCTGGTTGCTCCATATACATGCATTTTATGAAATATATTATTAGAGTGATCTATATTAACTTACTTTCAACAATATGTCAATTACATCCTCATGGTCAATTTTATGGTCGGAGGAAACCAAAGTACATGATAAAAACCACTGAATTTTTATCACATAAATTTGTACAGAGTACATTTCAATATGGGTGTATTGTATTGTTTTCTGATAGGTAAGCAAAATTTAATAACCATTTGATTTCTTAGCATGCATGATCAAAAAGCAAAGGAAAATGTCAGATACCCAAAGTATCAAATGTTTTAATTTTTATCATCAGAACAAAATTGTTTACATTCTTTCTTATTTTCAGCCTTGGTAAAACTCAACAAAATCGAGATGTTTGGATGTTAGATATCGGTGATCAGAAGAGTAAAGACAACACAAAGTCACATGTTCTAATGTTAGGAGGTCTCCATGGAAACGAAGCTGTTGGTCCAGAACTTCTTCTACAGATAGCTGTTGATATCTGTGAGAATAATGGAAAAGACTTCATGATTTCCAAGGTAACGAGTGAATATATTGATATATTATTAATCCATAGAGGTTGTGAAAGTATTAACTTAATATGGCTGCTCTAGCTGCTAATTTAATGTATGTTATTTTATTTTGCTTTGTATGTTTTTAGACCTGGCATACAATCATGATATTGTTAGCTACCCTAATTGTATTTGATGTAGAATAAAGAGAGAGTTCTATCATGTTATTTCCTTTAGAAAAGCCTAGGGTGACTAATGACTGGTGAAATTATCACAAATTTTTCTATTTTAAGGCTGTTTGATATATTTTTTTTCTCTTCAATATGATGTAATGGACATAATGTGATATATCAATGTATGTCCATACAATATCTTATATTAAACCAATGAAATGCATTATCATTGTTACGAATCATAGTAGTGACTCCCTGTGTCTTTGTTGGTTTTCATTTATGATACTAGTATTTTAGAGTATTGCCCTTAAATTATACCAAAAAACTCAATTTAATTTTTGTCAAGTAATTACTTAAGTTTAAACAAATGATTTTTCACATGTGGTAATAAATCATTTAGATTTCTACAACAAACAAAACATTTCTCAGTGTAAGATATATTTTATTTTATTAACAATTTCAGATGTTTGAAAAAATGATGTTACACATTATACCAACACTGAATCCTGATGGGGCTGAAATAGCAACAGCTGGACAATGTAAAGGAGAACATGGGGTTACTAATGGACAAAACATAGATCTTAATAAAAACTTCCCAAGTAAGTAACTACATTTGTAGTGTAATGGTTAGCATTCTTCCCTCTAGTGTGGTAGATATTGGATTCGGGTCACTGTTGGGTCAAACCAAAGACTATACAACCGGTATTTGCTATTTCTCCGCTAAGCAAGCAGCTTTAAGGAGTAAGAGCAATGAATGTTTATCTTGGAATCATGAGTGGAGCGACATGTCTACCCACAGTCTCTTGTTTTCATGAGCTAGCACTAAAGATCCAATTAAGCATATTGGTCTGGTATAAATGAGATATCATCATTATTTTAATGACTGTAACTTGTTCTCGTTATGATATGGCTGAAATATTGCTCATTTGACTCGCTCGCATGTATGTTATGCTTCAAAAGAAATAATTTCCGGTGTCAATCACAAATAAAAGTTAGATCTTAATACAAACTTGCCAAGTGAGTTCTACTGCACAGAACGTAATTTCTGGTGTCAATTTCTTTCACTTGGAAATTTAGGTATTTCATGGCTATCTATGTAATAAATGCACACACTTGTGTTATGTGGAAAGGTTAAGATTTTGATCACATTTATTGATAAAATTTTATGCAGATTTAGAAGTAATACACTAAAAATGCCATTAATATGCAAATAACGTGCCTTCTCATCATTTGAGATTTTTCATGTTCTAATAACATTTGTCCTGCATTTATATTTGACACATAAAAAATCTTACATTCACATATGCATCATTCTTTTTAATCAAGCAGTCAAAAGGTTTCCACCATTTCAAAGATCACATGCCTGTTTTAATTTATTTGATAGGTATGTACACTAACCAGACAGGCGAGCCAGCTGTAGAGACTAAACTCCTGATGAAATGGATGGAGAAATATCGCCCTACTGTTACTGTTGTACTGAGAGGAGGCTCACAAATTATCACACACCCCTACTACTCTAAAGGACAAACTGGTAAGTTAATAATGCTTTCTTCTATCTCCTTGTTGTTGTAGTCTGTTAATGAAGGCTTAGAAATGTCAAATAGGACACAAGACACAAAATCCCTTGTGATTACCTTGTTCCAATTTGTATGCCTCCACCAATAAGCATAGGGGGACATTAAGTTTTACCCATATCAGTACGTCCGTCCATCCCATATTTGGTTTCCTCTCAATAACTAATTGCTTTTAAGCAAATCATTTGAAATTGATACTCAATGTCAGGAACCATAAAAGGTAAGCCAATTTGAATTTTTGACTATAGCTGGAAGCAGGGGAATTTATGTCCCAGAGATCCTTGCAACTCACCTAGATGAGTCCTGGACTCACTATTTTCAGTTGGGACTCACCAATGTTTTTACATTTTATATTCTTACAATGATGGGAGTCACAAATATTTTCAGGAATGTCTTTTGGACTCGTCAAATTAAATTACTACAAGTATCCCATCGTCAAATTAAATTATTACAAGTATTCCGTCGTCAAATTAAATTACTACAAGTATCCCGTCGTCAAATTAAATTACTACAAGTATCCCGTCATCAAATTAAATTACTACAAGTATCCCGTCGTCAAATTAAATTACTACAAGTATCTCGTCCTCAAATTAAATTACTACAAGTATCCCGTCGTCAAATTAAATTACTACAAGTATCCTGTCATCAAATTAAATTACTACAAGTATCCCGTCGTCAAATTAAATTACTACAAGTATCCCGTCATCAAATTAAATTACTACAAGTATCCCGTCATCAAATTAAATTACTACAAGTATCCCGTCGTCAAATTAAATTACTACAAGTATCCCGTCGTCAAATTAAATTACTACAAGTATCCCGTCGTCAAATTAAATTACTACAAGTATCCCGTCATCAAATTAAATTACTACAAGTATCCCGTAGTCAAATTAAATTACTACAAGTATCCCGTCGTCAAATTAAATTACTACAAGTATCCCGTCGTCAAATTAAATTACTACAAGTATCCCGTCGTCAAATTAAATTACTACAAGTATCCCGTCGTCAAATTAAATTACTACAAGTATCCCGTCGTCAAATTAAATTACTACAAGTATCCCGTCGTCAAATTAAATGACTACAAGTATCCCGTCCTCAAATTAAATTACTACAAGTATCCCGTCGTCAAATTAAATTACTACAAGTATTCCGTCGTCAAATTAAATGACTACAAGTATCCCATCATCAGATTAAATTACTACAAGTATCCCGTCGTCCTATGGACACATTCTTCCATATATATTTTTTTTATCAGACTTTGTTTTTTCTTGTATTTATTTTTGTATTTGAATATTTAGATTAGTAAAATGCATGTAAAGTGATTATGTAAACATATAATAACTATGATTTAATGATACTCCAGTTTATATAAATATTTATTATATTAATATTATACTAATGCACTAGTGTATATGCCACATCTGTGGTATAAAGGTTAGCATGCTCACCTAGAATACTGTAGATCATGGGTTAGCGTGCTCACCTAGAAGACTGTAGATCATGGGTTAGCGTTATCACCTAGAAGACTGTAGATCATGGGTTAGTGTGCTCACCTAGAAGACTGTAGAACATGGGTTAGCATGCTCACCTAGAAGACTGTAGATCATGGGTTAGCATGCTCGCCTAGAAGACTGTAGATCATGGGTTAGCATGCTCACCTAGAAGATTGTAGATCATGGGTTAGCGTGCTCACCTAGAAGACTGTAGATCATGGGTTAGCGTGCCCACCTAGAATACTGTAGATTATGGGTTAGCGTGCTCACCTAGAATACTGTAGATCATGGGTTAGCGTGCTCACCTAGAATACTGTAGATCATGGGTTAGCATGCTCACCTAGAATACTGTAGATCATGGGTTAGCGTGCTCACCAAGAATACTGTAGATCATGGGTTAGCGTGCTCACCTAGAATACTGTAGATCATGGGTTAGCATGCTCACCTAGAATACTGTAGATCATGGGTTAGCGTGCTCACCAAGAATACTGTAGATCATGGGTTAGCGTGCTCACCTAGAATACTGTAGATCATGGGTTAGCGTGCTCACCTAGAAGACTGTAGATCATGGGTTGCGTTATCACCTAGAAGACTGTAGATCATGGGTTAGTGTGCTCACCTAGAAGACTGTAGATCATGGGTTTGCATGCTCACCTAGAAGACTGTAGATCATGGGTTAGCATGCTCACCTAGAAGACTGTAGATCATGGGTTAGCATGCTCGCCTAGAAGACTAGATCATGGGTTAGCGTGCTCACCTAGAAGACTGTAGATCATGGGTTAGCGTGCTCACCTAGAAGACTGTAGATCATGGGTTAGCGTGCCCACCTAGAATACTGTTGATCATGGGTTAGCGTGCTCACCTAGAAGACTAGATCATGGGTTAGCATGCTCACCTAGAATACTGTAGATCATGGGTTAGCATGCTCACCTAGAGTACTGTAGATCATGGGTTAGCATGCTCACCTAGAATACTGTAGATCATGGGTTAGCGTGCTCACCAAGAATGCTGTAGATCATGGGTTAGCGTGCTCACCTAGAATACTGTAGATCATGGGTTAGTGTGCTCACCTAGAAGACTAGATCATGGGTTTGCATGCTCACCTAGAAGACTGTAGATCATGGGTTAGCATGCTCACCTAGAAGACTGTAAATCATGGGTTAGCATGCTCGCCTAGAAGACTGTAGATCATGGTTTAGCGTGCTCACCTAGAAGACTGTAGATCATGGGTTAGTGTGCTCACCTAGAAGACTGTAGATCATGGGTTAGCGTGCCCACCTAGAATACTGTAGATCATGGGTTAGCGTGCTCACCTAGAAGACTAGATCATGGGTTAGCGTGCTCACCTAGAATACTGTAGATCATGGGTTAGCGTGCTCACCTAGAATACTGTAGATCATGGGTTAGCGTGCTCACCTAGAATACTGTAGATCATGGGTTAGTGTGCTCACCTAGAATACTGTAGATCATGGGTTAGCGTGCTCACCTAGAATACTGTAGATCATGGGTTAGCGTGCTCACCTAGAATACTGTAGATCATGGGTTAGCGTTATCACCTAGAAGACTGTAGATCATGGGTTAGCGTGCTCACCTAGAAGATTGTAGATCATGGGTTAGCGTGCTCACCTAGAAGACTGTAGATCATGGGTTAGCATGCTCACCTAGAATACTGTAGATCATGAGTTAGTGTGCTCACCTAGAATACTGTAGATCATGGGTTAGCATGCTCACCTAGAAGACTGTAGATCATGGGTTAGCGTGCTTACCTAGAATACTGTAGATCATGGGTTAGCGTGCTCACCTAAAATACTGTAGATCATGGGTTAGCGTGCTCACCTAGAATACTGTAGATCATGGGTTAGCGTGCTCACCTAGAATACTGTAGATTATGGGTTAGCGTGCTCACCTAGAATACTGTAGATCATGAGTTAGCGTGCTCACCTAGAAGACTGTAGATCATGGGTTAGCATGCTCACCTAGAAGACTAGATCATGGGTTAGCGTGCTCACCTAGAAGACTGTAGATCATGGGTTAGCGTGCTCACCTAGAATACTGTAGATCATGAGTTAGCGTGCTCACCTAGAAGACTGTAGATCATGGATTAGCATGCTCACCTAGAATACTGTAGATCATGAGTTAGCGTGCTCACCTAGAAGACTGTAGATCATGGGTTAGCATGCTCACCTAGAAGACTAGATCATGGGTTAGCGTGCTCACCTAGAAGACTGTAGATCATGGGTTAGCGTGCTCACCTAGAATACTGTAGATCATGAGTTAGCGTGCTCACCTAGAAGACTGTAGATCATGGATTAGCGTGCTCACCTAGAAGACTGTAGATCATGGGTTAGTGTGCTTACCTAGAATACTGTAGATCATGGGTTAGCATGCTCGCCTAGAAGACTGTACATCATGGGTTAGCGTGCTCACCTAGAAGACTGTAGATCATGGGTTAGCGTGCTCACCTAGAAGACTGTAGATCATGGGTTAGCGTGCTCACCTAGAATACTGTAGATCATGAGTTAGTGTGCTCACCTAGAATACTGTAGATCATGGGTTAGCGTGCTCACCTAGAAGACTGTAGATCATGGGTTAGCGTGCTTACCTAGAATACTGTAGATCGTGGGTTTGCGTGCTCACCTAAAATACTGTAGATCATGGGTTAGCGTGCTCACCTAGAATACTGTATATCATGGGTTAGCGTGCTCACCTAGAATACTGTAGATCATGGGTTAGCATGCTCACCTAGAATACTAGATCATGGGTTAGCGTGCTCACCTAGAATACTGTAGATCATGGGTTAGCGTGCTCACCTAGAATACTGTAGATTATGGGTTAGCGTGCTCACCTAGAATACTGTAGATCATGAGTTAGCATGTTCACCTAGAAGACTGTAGATCATGGGTTAGCATGCTCACCTAGAAGACTAGATCATGGGTTAGCATGCTCACCTAGAAGACTGTAGATCATGAGTTAGCGTGCTCACCTAGAAGACTGTAGATCATGGGTTAGCATGCTCACCTAGAAGACTAGATCATGGATTAGCATGCTCACCTAGAAGACTGTAGATCATGGGTTAGCATGCTCACCTAGAATACTGTAGATCATGAGTTAGCGTGCTCACCTAGAATACTGTAGATCATGGATTAGCGTGCTTACCTAGAATACTGTAGATCATGGGTTAGCATGCTCGCCTAAAATACTGTAGATTATGGGTTAGCGTGCTCACCTAGAATACTGTAGATCATGGGTTAGCGTTATCACCTAGAAGACTGTAGATCATGAGTTAGCGTGCTCACCTAGAAGACTAGATCATGGGTTAGCGTGCTCACCTAGAAGACTGTAGATCATGGGTTAGCGTGCTCACCTAGAATACTGTAGATCATGGGTTAGCGTTATCACCTAGAAGACTGTAGATCATGGGTTAGCGTGCTCACCTAGAAGACTAGATCATGGGTTAGCGTGCTCACCTAGAATACTGTAGATCATGAGTTAGTGTGCTCACCTAGAATACTGTAGATCATGGGTTAGCATGCTCACCTAGAAGACTGTAGATCATGGGTTAGCGTGCTTACCTAGAATACTGTAGATCATGGGTTAGCGTGCTCACCTAAAATACTCTAGATCATGGGTTAGCGTGCTCACCTAGAATACTGTAGATCATGGGTTAGCGTGCTCACCTAGAATACTGTAGATCATGGGTTAGCATGCTCACCTAGAATACTGTAGATCATGGGTTAGCGTGCTCAACTAGAATACTGTAGATTATGGGTTAGCATGCTCACCTAGAATACTGTAGATTATGAGTTAGCGTGCTCACCTAGAAGACTGTAGATCATGGGTTAGCATGCTCACCTAGAAGACTAGATCATGGGTTAGCATGCTCACCTAGAAGACTAGATCATGGGTTAGCATGCTCACCTAGAATACTGTAGATCATGGATTAGCGTGCTCACCTAGAAGACTAGATCATGGGTTAGCGTGCTTACCTAGAATACTGTAGATCATGGGTTAGCGTGCTCACCTAAAATACTGTAGATCATGGGTTACCGTGCTCACCTAGAATACTGTAGATCATGGGTTAGCATGCTCACCTAGAATACTGTAGATCATGGGTTAGCATGCTCACCTAGAATACTGTAGATCATGGGTTAGCATGCTCACCTAGAATACTGTAGATTATGGGTTAGCGTGCTCACCTAGAATACTGTAGATCATGAGTTAGCGTGCTCACCTAGAAGACTGTAGATCATGGGTTAGCATGCTCACCTAGAAGACTAGATTATGGGTTAGCATGCTCACCTAGAAGACTGTAGATCATGGGTTAGCGTGCTCACCTAGAATACTGTAGATCATGAGTTAGCGTGCTCACCTAGAATACTGTAGATCATGGATTAGCGTGCTCACCTAGAAGACTAGATCATGGGTTAGCGTGCTTACCTAGAATACTGTAGATCATGGGTTAGTGTGCTCACCTAAAATACTGTAGATCATGGGTTAGCATGCTCACCTAGAATACTGTAGATCATGGGTTAGCATGCTCACCTAGAATACTGTAGATCATGGGTTAACATGTTCACCTAAAATACTGTAGATCTTGGGTTAGCGTGCTCACCTAAAATACTGTAGATCATGGGTTAGCGTGCTCACCTAGAATACTGTAGATCATGGGTTAGCGTGCTCACCTAGAATACTGTAGATCATGGGTTAGCGTGCTCACCTAGAATACTGTAGATCATGGATTAGCGTGCTCACCTAGAATACTGTAGATCATTGGTTAGCATGCTCACCTAGAATACTGTAGATCATGAATTAGTGTGCTCACCTAGAAGACTAGATCATGGGTTAGCGTTATCACCTAGAAGACTGTAGATCATGGGTTAGCATGCTCACCTAGAAGACTAGATCATGGGTTAGCATGCTCACCTAGAAGACTGTAGATCATGGGTTTGCATGCTCACCTAGAAGACTAGATCATGGGTTAGCATGCTCACCTAGAAGACTGTAGATCATGGGTTAGCGTGCTCACCTAGAATACTGTAGATCATGAGTTAGCCTGCTCACCTAGAATACTGTAGATAATGGGTTAGCGTGCTCACCTAGAAGACTAGATCATGGGTTAGCGTGCTTACCTAGATTACTGTAGATCATGGGTTAGCATGCTCACCTAAAATACTGTAGATCATGGGTTAGTGTGCTCACCTAGAATACTGTAGATCATGGGTTAGCATGCTCACCTAGAATACTGTAGATCATGGGTTAGCATGTTCACCTAGAATACTGTAGATCATGGGTTAGCGTGCTCACCTAAAATACTGTAGATCATGGGTTAGCATGCTCACCTAGAATACTGTAGATCATGGGTTAGCATGTTCACCTAAAATACTGTAGATCATGGGTTAACGTGCTCACCTAAAATACTGTAGATCATTGGTTAGCATGTTCACCTAAAATACTGTAGATCATGGGTTAGTGTGCTCACCTAAAATACTGTAGATCATGGGTTAGCATGCTCACCTAGAATACTGTAGATCATGGGTTAGCATGCTCACCTAGAATACTGTAGATCATGGGTTAGCATGCTCACCTAGAATACTGTAGATCATGGGTTAGCATGCTCACCTAGAATACTGTAGATCATGGGTTAGCATGCTCACCTAGAATACTGTAGATCATGGGTTAGCATGTTCACCTAAAATACTGTAGATCATGGGTTAACGTGCTCACCTAAAATACTGTAGATCATTGGTTAGCATGTTCACCTAAAATACTGTAGATCATGGGTTAGTGTGCTCACCTAAAATACTGTAGATCATGGGTTAGCATGCTCACCTAGAATACTGTAGATCATGGGTTAGCATGCTCACCTAGAATACTGTAGATCATGGGTTAGCGTGCTCACCTAGAATACTGTAGATCGTGGGTTTGCGTGCTCACCTAGAATACTGTAGATCATGGGTTAACATGTTCACCTAAAATACTGTAGATCTTGGGTTAGCGTGCTCACCTAAAATACTGTAGATCATGGGTTAGCGTGCTCACCTAGAATACTGTAGATCATGGGTTAGCGTGCTCACCTAGAATACTGTAGATCATGGGTTAGCTTGCTCACCTAGAATACTGTAGATCATGGATTAGCGTGCTCACCTAGAATACTGTAGATCATGGGTTAGCATGCTCACCTAGAATACTGTAGATCATGAGTTAGTGTGCTCACCTAGAAGACTAGATCATGGGTTAGCGTTATCACCTAGAAGACTGTAGATCATGGGTTAGCATGCTCACCTAGAAGACTAGATCATGGGTTAGCATGCTCACCTAGAAGACTGTAGATCATGGGTTTGCATGCTCACCTAGAAGACTAGATCATGGGTTAGCATGCTCACCTAGAAGACTGTAGATCATGGGTTAGCGTGCTCACCTAGAATACTGTAGATCATGAGTTAGCATGCTCACCTAGAATACTGTAGATCATGGGTTAGCGTGCTCACCTAGAAGACTGTAGATCATGGGTTAGCGTGCTTACCTAGATTACTGTAGATCATGGGTTAGCATGCTCACCTAAAATACTGTAGATCATGGGTTAGTGTGCTCACCTAGAATACTGTAGATCATGGGTTAGCATGCTCACCTAGAATACTGTAGATCATGGGTTAGCATGTTCACCTAAAATACTGTAGATCATGGGTTAGCATGCTCACCTAAAATACTGTAGATCATGGGTTAGCATGCTCACCTAGAATACTGTAGATCATGGGTTAGCATGTTCACCTAAAATACTGTAGATCATGGGTTAACGTGCTCACCTAAAATACTGTAGATCATTGGTTAGCATGTTCACCTAAAATACTGTAGATCATGGGTTAGCATGCTCACCTAAAATACTGTAGATCATGGGTTAGCATGCTCACCTAGAATACTGTAGATCATGGGTTAGCATGTTCACCTAAAATACTGTAGATCATGGGTTAACGTGCTCACCTAAAATACTGTAGATCATTGGTTAGCATGCTCACCTAGAATACTGTAGATCATGGGTTAGCATGTTCACCTAAAATACTGTAGATCATGGGTTAGCGTGCTCACCTAAAATACTGTAGATCATGGGTTAGCATGCTCACCTAGAATACTGTAGATCATGGGTTAGCATGTTCACCTAAAATACTGTAGATCATGGGTTAACGTGCTCACCTAAAATACTGTAGATCATTGGTTAGCATGTTCACCTAAAATACTGTAGATCATTGGTTAGCATGTTCACCTAAAATACTGTAGATCATTGGTTAGCATGTTCACCTAAAATACTGTAGATCATTGGTTAGCATGTTCACCTAAAATACTGTAGATCATTGGTTAGCATGTTCACCTAAAATACTGTAGATCATTGGTTAGCATGTTCACCTAAAATACTGTAGATCATTGGTTAGCATGTTCACCTAAAATACTGTAGATCATGGGTTAGCATGCTCACCTAAAATACTGTAGATCATGGGTTAGCATGCTCACCTAGAATACTGTAGATCATGGGTTAGCATGTTCACCTAAAATACTGTAGATCATGGGTTAACGTGCTCACCTAAAATACTGTAGATCATTGGTTAGCATGCTCACCTAGAATACTGTAGATCATGGGTTAGCATGTTCACCTAAAATACTGTAGATCATGGGTTAGCGTGCTCACCTAAAATACTGTAGATCATGGGTTAGCATGCTCACCTAGAATACTGTAGATCATGGGTTAGCATGTTCACCTAAAATACTGTAGATCATGGGTTAACGTGCTCACCTAGAATACTGTAGATCATGGGTTAACGTGCTCACCTAAAATACTGTAGATCATTGGTTAGCATGTTCACCTAAAATACTGTAGATCATTGGTTAGCATGTTCACCTAAAATACTGTAGATCATTGGTTAGCATGTTCACCTAGAATACTGTAGATCATTGGTTAGCATGTTCACCTAAAATACTGTAGATCATGGGTTAGCATGTTCACCTAAAATACTGTAGATCATGGGTTAACGTGCTCACCTAAAATACTGTAGATCATTGGTTAGCATGCTCACCTAGAATACTGTAGATCATGGGTTAGCATGTTCACCTAAAATACTGTAGATCATGGGTTAGCGTGCTCACCTAAAATACTGTAGATCATGGGTTAGCATGCTCACCTAGAATACTGTAGATCATGGGTTAGCATGTTCACCTAAAATACTGTAGATCATGGGTTAACGTGCTCACCTAGAATACTGTAGATCATGGGTTAACGTGCTCACCTAAAATACTGTAGATCATTGGTTAGCATGTTCACCTAAAATACTGTAGATCATTGGTTAGCATGTTCACCTAAAATACTGTAGATCATTGGTTAGCATGTTCACCTAAAATACTGTAGATCATTGGTTAGCATGTTCACCTAAAATACTGTAGATCATTGGTTAGCATGTTCACCTAAAATACTGTAGATCATTGGTTAGCATGTTCACCTAAAATACTGTAGATCATGGGTTAGCATGTTCACCTAAAATACTGTAGATCATGGGTTAACGTGCTCACCTAAAATACTGTAGATCATTGGTTAGCATGCTCACCTAGAATACTGTAGATCATGGGTTAGCATGTTCACCTAAAATACTGTAGATCATGGGTTAGCGTGCTCACCTAAAATACTGTAGATCATGGGTTAGCATGCTCACCTAGAATACTGTAGATCATGGGTTAGCATGTTCACCTAAAATACTGTAGATCATGGGTTAACGTGCTCACCTAGAATACTGTAGATCATGGGTTAACGTGCTCACCTAAAATACTGTAGATCATTGGTTAGCATGTTCACCTAAAATACTGTAGATCATTGGTTAGCATGTTCACCTAAAATACTGTAGATCATTGGTTAGCATGTTCACCTAAAATACTGTAGATCATTGGTTAGCATGTTCACCTAAAATACTGTAGATCATTGGTTAGCATGTTCACCTAAAATACTGTAGATCATTGGTTAGCATGTTCACCTAAAATACTGTAGATCATGGTTTAACGTGCTCACCTAGAATACTGTAGATCATGGGTTAACGTGCTCACCTAAAATACTGTAGATCATTGGTTAGCATGTTCACCTAAAATACTGTAGATCATTGGTTAGCATGTTCACCTAAAATACTGTAGATCATTGGTTAGCATGTTCACCTAAAATACTGTAGATCATTGGTTAGCATGTTCACCTAAAATACTGTAGATCATTGGTTAGCATGTTCACCTAAAATACTGTAGATCATTGGTTAGCATGTTCACCTAAAATACTGTAGATCATTGGTTAGCATGTTCACCTAAAATACTGTAGATCATTGGTTAGCATGTTCACCTAAAATACTGTAGATCATTGGTTAGCATGTTCACCTAAAATACTGTAGATCATGGGTTAGCATGTTCACCTAAAATACTGTAGATCATTGGTTAGCATGTTCACCTAAAATACTGTAGATCATTGGTTAGCATGTTCACCTAAAATACTGTAGATCATGGGTTAGCATGTTCACCTAAAATACTGTAGATCATTGGTTAGCATGTTCACCTAAAATACTGTAGATCATTGGTTAGCATGTTCACCTAAAATACTGTAGATCATTGGTTAGCATGTTCACCTAAAATACTGTAGATCATTGGTTAGCATGTTCACCTAAAATACTGTAGATCATTGGTTAGCATGTTCACCTAAAATACTGTAGATCATTGGTTAGCATGTTCACCTAAAATACTGTAGATCATTGGTTAGCATGTTCACCTAAAATACTGTAGATCATTGGTTAGCATGTTCACCTAAAATACTGTAGATCATTGGTTAGCATGTTCACCTAAAATACTGTAGATCATTGGTTAGCATGTTCAGCTAAAATACTGTAGATCATTGGTTAGCATGTTCACCTAAAATACTGTAGATCATTGGTTAGCATGTTCACCTAAAATACTGTAGATCATTGGTTAGCATGTTCACCTAAAATACTGTAGATCATTGGTTAGCATGTTCACCTAAAATACTGTAGATCATTGGTTAGCATGTTCACCTAAAATACTGTAGATCATGGGTTAGCATGTTCACCTAAAATACTGTAGATCATTGGTTAGCATGTTCACCTAAAATACTGTAGATCATTGGTTAGCATGTTCACCTAAAATACTGTAGATCATTGGTTAGCATGTTCACCTAAAATACTGTAGATCATTGGTTAGCATGTTCACCTAAAATACTGTAGATCATTGGTTAGCATGTTCACCTAGAATACTGTAGATCATGGGTTAGCATGTTCACCTAAAATACTGTAGATCATGGGTTAGCATGTTCACCTAAAATACTGTAGATCATTGGTTAGCATGTTCACCTAAAATACTGTAGATCATTGGTTAGCATGTTCACCTAAAATACTGTAGATCATTGGTTAGCATGTTCACCTAAAATACTGTAGATCATTGGTTAGCATGTTCACCTAAAATACTGTAGATCATTGGTTAGCATGTTCACCTAAAATACTGTAGATCATTGGTTAGCATGTTCACCTAAAATACTGTAGATCATTGGTTAGCATGTTCACCTAAAATACTGTAGATCATTGGTTAGCATGTTCACCTAAAATACTGTAGATCATTGGTTAGCATGTTCACCTAAAATACTGTAGATCATGGGTTAGCATGTTCACCTAAAATACTGTAGATCATGGGTTAGCATGTTCACCTAAAATACTGTAGATCATTGGTTAGCATGTTCACCTAAAATACTGTAGATCATTGGTTAGCATGTTCACCTAAAATACTGTAGATCATTGGTTAGCATGTTCACCTAAAATACTGTAGATCATTGGTTAGCATGTTCACCTAAAATACTGTAGATCATTGGTTAGCATGTTCACCTAAAATACTGTAGATCATGGGTTAGCATGTTCACCTAAAATACTGTAGATCATTGGTTAGCATGTTCACCTAAAATACTGTAGATCATTGGTTAGCATGTTCACCTAAAATACTGTAGATCATTGGTTAGCATGTTCACCTAAAATACTGTAGATCATGGGTTAGCATGTTCACCTAAAATACTGTAGATCATTGGTTAGCATGTTCACCTAAAATACTGTAGATCATTGGTTAGCATGTTCACCTAAAATACTGTAGATCATGGGTTAGCATGTTCACCTAAAATACTGTAGATCATTGGTTAGCATGTTCACCTAAAATACTGTAGATCATTGGTTAGCATGTTCACCTAAAATACTGTAGATCATGGGTTAGCATGTTCACCTAAAATACTGTAGATCATTGGTTAGCATGTTCACCTAAAATACTGTAGATCATTGGTTAGCATGTTCACCTAAAATACTGTAGATCATGGGTTAGGATGCTCACCTAGAATACTGTAGATCATTGGTTAGCATGTTCACCTAAAATACTGTAGATCATGGGTTAGCATGCTCACCTAGAATACTGTAGATCATGGGTTAGCATGTTCACCTAAAATACTGTAGATCATTGGTTAGCATGTTCACCTAAAATACTGTAGATCATTGGTTAGCATGTTCACCTAAAATACTGTAGATCATGGGTTAGCATGCTCACCTAGAATACTGTAGATCATTGGTTAGCATGTTCACCTAAAATACTGTAGATCATTGGTTAGCATGTTCACCTAAAATACTGTAGATCATGGGTTAGCATGTTCACCTAAAATACTGTAGATCATTGGTTAGCATGTTCACCTAAAATACTGTAGATCATTGGTTAGCATGTTCACCTAAAATACTGTAGATCATTGGTTAGCATGTTCACCTAAAATACTGTAGATCATGGGTTAGCATGTTCACCTAAAATACTGTAGATCATTGGTTAGCATGTTCACCTAAAATACTGTAGATCATTGGTTAGCATGTTCACCTAAAATACTGTAGATCATGGGTTAGCATGCTCACCTAGAATACTGTAGATCATTGGTTAGCATGTTCACCTAAAATACTGTAGATCATGGGTTAGCATGTTCACCTAAAATACTGTAGATCATTGGTTAGCATGTTCACCTAAAATACTGTAGATCATTGGTTAGCATGTTCACCTAAAATACTGTAGATCATTGGTTAGCATGTTCACCTAAAATACTGTAGATCATTGGTTAGCATGTTCACCTAAAATACTGTAGATCATGGGTTAGCATGTTCACCTAAAATACTGTAGATCATTGGTTAGCATGTTCACCTAAAATACTGTAGATCATTGGTTAGCATGTTCACCTAAAATACTGTAGATGATTGGTTAGCATGTTCACCTAAAATACTGTAGATCATTGGTTAGCATGTTCACCTAAAATACTGTAGATGATTGGTTCGAGCCCATTTTTGTAAAACCAAAGACTAAAATTGGCATTTGTTGCTTCTCCTCTTAAGTTAAAGAGTAATAACAAAGACTTGTAGGCTCAGAATCAGGATCATGTGTATGAGTGGACTCGGAATCAGGATCATGTGTATGAGTGGACTCGGAATCAGGATCATGTGTATGAGTGGACTCAGAATCAGGATCATGTGTATGAGTGGACTCAGAATCAGGATCATGTGTATGAGTGGACTCAGAATCAGGATAATGTGTATGAGTGGACTCAGAATCAGGATCATGTGTATGAGTGGACTCAGAATCAGGATCATGTGTATGAGTGGAATAACATGTCTATTGGCAGACTGTTGTTTCAGTCAGCTAACTAAGATTCAACTAAGAGTGTTCGTCTAGTTCAAAGCTGACATCATTTCATTGAATATAACTTGTTCTTACCATGCTATAGCTGGAAAATTTATCATTTGGCGTTAAACAACAATCACTCGCTCACTAACTAATGTGTATTTATGGTGTGTGTGTTTGTTTATTCATCAATCATGTGTTCTATAACTAATCCTACTTTTTGTTGCAGCCACAAAGTTTGGTTCTGTTGACAATGCTGGAACAAGACAGCTAGGACAAGCCTTTATAAAGTATCACCAAGCACTTAAGACAGGACATTATGGATGTAATGATTCAGGTAAATTATAAACACAAATTTCTAGAAAAGTTATACCGCTATCAAATTTAGATTTCAATAGTATTACAATGGAAAAATATGTGATCACATTGAAAATCTTTAGTCTGATAATACAGTGGAACCTGTCTAAACCAAAGCTCATAGAGACAAACTTTTGTGTTCATAATAGACAGGTGTTCAGTTTATATGTGTTAATTTAACAAAGATTTTCTAGGACTCTATTTAAAGCTTGACTTATACAGGATTTTGTTTTATATTTCTGGGGATATTTTTGTAATATTATAAAATTGGTGGTTTTATAATAATTGTGTGCACCTCTAATTATTTATTTGTATTTTTCTGTTAATTCATGAATATTTCAATCAACGGAAACAAATGAATCCACAATATGTTATGTTAATTTTTGTTCTTGTAATTTAAATAGATGTCGTCTGCAATAATACATATTGAATTATTATGCAATTTTATATATATGTAGATGCCAAATTCCCGGCAGCTATTATTCCAGCCAGCACCATCAACCAACATTATGGTAGTTTGTTGGTAAGTAGATAGGGATGGGCGGAGGCAGGGGGACCTGTGAACTGTCATAATGATTGTTAAAAACAAAAATATAAATAAAATAAGTGTCAAGATTGTTGACATTCTAATTATCAAACTTTTAACATATACAAATAATTTAATTTTCTCTTTAAGTTGACAACTTTGTATAGCTGGTACTACTTCAGAGAAAACTCAATAACAAAAAATGAATAACATTTATTTTAATCATTATTACGGTATACAACATTCGGCACACCTTGTCCTATTTCACTACTACATCAAACCTCAGCTGTATCACGTATGCAGACATTGGAACCACTTTTAAAAAAGCCGGGATAAAAAATGGCAGTTTTTCTCATCATATAAAACTTTCAATGTCAGAAACTGCTTTTCTTTCAAACTGATCCTTGTTTCTCTAAATAACAGACAATTATGTATGATGAACTCGATGCAGTCTTTTAAGGCACCTATTTTGAGAACCTTTTTAAAGGGTAAGGCCTTAATTATCAGTAATATTTGCATATCAAGTAATCTTATTCAACCTAGTCCAGATGAAGGTCACAGAATCATACGAGATTTGCCGATTGCAGAATACAAGTGATAAGCAATATTTTTAAATAGTTATTTTCCTTATTTTACACCACTTATACCAGTAAAATTTTAAATGTATTTATTTTTATTTTACAGGATTATGCATTTGATTTTCATGGATCCGTTTCCATGGAAATTTTTACAGGATGTTGTGATTATCCTGATGGACATATATTACTGGAGTCATGGCATCAACACAGGCAGCCATTGCTACATCTTATAAATGAGGCAGGCAGAGGATTCACAGGAGTGGTACAAGACCAGGAAATGCAGAAACCCATGGAAAATGCTACCCTCACCATAAATGGTTCCTCACGTAATATCTCGGTTGATTCCAATGGTAGATTTCATGTATATCTGCCACCAGGTCATCATAATGTTGTATTCCATTGCCATGGCTATCAAGATTTTGGAAAGGTTTGATTTAATATATGTTTTGAAAGTAATTTTCCACTGCACTGTATTATGGAAAAGTTTAAAGATACCAAAGGGGTGCCATATTTCACGGACTATTGGTCGATGGGGTCGGTAGGTCAAACTGCTGCTGTTTTTCGGCTAGAAGTCATAATTCGAAGGACAGACAATACAATGGCGAAAAGAAATAGACTTTTTCAATGTCTAATGTCAAACCAATATGGCGACTTTACAAGTTCAAAACAAGTTGTTGGTGGTCAAAGTGTTTAATTCTTTATCACTTTGTTTTGTGTACTTAGTGTTGTTTTACATACAATTTTAGACGTTTGTAATTTATTTTAGTTGTATAGTATCGTTATACTGTAACGATCCAACACCCCGTAAGATTGATTGTTGACTGGTTTTTTAGATGATGTATATATATATATATCTTCTTGTTTTTCATAAGGTCCTAAAATTCTATAGGGTCAGTACCTCCAGAGTTATGAAATTTAACAGAGTTTGTAATGTAGACATAAAATGTATAAATATTTTTCTTTGAACCAGCAGTGGTAATGTTACTGTATCAAGTACACCTCACGAATAGCAGGACTCAATATCACAGATGATAAACAATGATTGTATATATGTATATTTATGTAAATCCTAATACACTACCAAACAATCACAGAAACCCTAATGTCAGACTGAAGTTATTACTATACAAAACTGCCACAATATAACTGAAATATTGTTGAAATACAAGACTACATTTACAGAGACAGGTATTTTTTTTGTTCTTGAAGCACTAAATATCTCATTCAACATATTTTAATATTAACTTTTCAGGGGTTAAATTTTTTTCCAAAAGTAAGCACCAGGAATCTTCTGGTCCTGAAAAATTTTCTACTGGTCCTGAATATCGGAATGGAGGAAATAAATTTTGTTGAACACAAAATTAACTAAGCCCCCCCCTCCCGGTAGTAGTAACTGAGTGACATAATTATATTATATAAAATGACTATTTTAGGTTGGCAAATTAATACCTGATCAGATGCTGCTTTTCATTTTGTCTTGGGCTATCAAATACATGTAGTTAATTTTCGCATATTGGTTGTACCTTTTAATAAAGCACTGTTTTTTTTTTGGCAAATTCTGAATATTTTACAGTATTTACCCCACATATTTACTTCATAATTCTCATTAGCATGATCGCCGGTAATCTCGTTGAGATTAGACTTCCAAAGATACAGAACAGAAAATGTCTTCGGAAGTCTAATCTCTGGAGATGCTTCAGAAAATGTCTTCGGAAGTTTAATTCCAACGAGATTAGATCGCCGTAGTTATCAGCCTACCACTTACCTCAACCCAAGGAATTGTTTCCTTCCACGATGTTTGAAATATTTTCTTCGGTTTTAGCCTATCGTATCTTTGACCTTTTGTTGGTTGTGGTGTTTTTTCATTATGTAATTTATTGTTGTCAGTATGACGAGTTGCTCTGTTAACATTAAAAAACAAACTGATCTTAAGCTATTCTGTTACAACCATCCTGGGTGTGTGTGCTCCGTTAATTACCGGAGGTTCATACAGAACAAAACACACTTCATAAAGCACTAAAACGATCTTGAATTAATCCAATGATAACAATATTAAAGAGGCAATCAATGTTGGATTAAAATTATGCAGTAACATCTGCCACTCGGACTTTTAATCACCCATTTAATTCAAGTCCATAATTGGACAGTTTCAACTGGTCGATCGGTCTTTACAGGATTAGAAAATGTTAAGTCCGAACCCACAAATCGCCGACCTCGGACCAGCGGACTTTTTAACCCCTGACTTTTTTTTTATTTTACAGAAAATTACAGTGTCTAATTATTTTGGTGAAGAAAAAGTAACCAGTTTAGTAGTTTTCTTAGAGAAAGATGAAAATATTTTAGGCTTATCTCCTGCTAAAGTTATGGCTGTAGTTGGTAAGTATGATTCATGTTATTGATAGCAGGGGTGGATCCAGGATTTTTTTTTTTGGTCAAAAGATGGTTTCCAGGCATAATGTTTAAATTTTTCTATGTAAATTCTTTAATTAGTCAGTAAAAGGATGGCAGTGCTTCTAAGTCACAGAACCCTCCTCCCCTCCCTCTCCTTTGGTTCTGCCATTGGAAATGATAGATTTGTGGTTACCAAGAGATATTGACAAAGGTATTTGTGATAAAAAAATCATGATTTTTATGTTAAATTTTCCTGTCTTAAGTAGCAGTATTGCTGTCTCCCCTGGCAATGGATTGATGTGCCAGTTCTACAGACTGTTCTTATTATCTTCACAATTATGTAGGTCAGAGGTCCATGACCTTTCATTATTCACTTCAGACTTTTACATTGGATATTAGCTGCGTCCATGAACCTTCTGATTTTAGTGGAAGTGTCACTATCTTTTGACCAGTTTATTAAACTCTTTAAACATCTAGTGCATCAAGTCATCAATCAGCTCATTTCATTCATAATTTTCATTAGAATTGATATTTAACAGCACTGGTCACAAGCATATTCCTAACTACAAGGCAGACCTTCATGGTTTAAAACTGAAAGGTTCAGGACCATTTGTGTTAAAAAATAATTTTGAACCCCTGATCTTGAATTTTATAATAGAGAACTATGGGTGACTGGCAAATAGCTCAACCAAGTTGAAGAGAAACATAAGCTTCACTGACTGCTTCAGAAATTCTATATACCCCTGTTACATTAAACCAAAGACTGTATAATAAGTATTTGCTGCTTTTCAGTTAAGTACACAAGAGTAAGGATTAAGTACAAAGACAGATTAGCTTGCAAATCATGATAATTTGTCTGACAATGGACGCCAATTTTGCTGAGTAAATTTGATGAATGTTGGCTTATTTAACTTCCATATTTGGTCACTACAGTAATATAATTTATTTATTAATTACAGCTATCATCTTCCTGATCTTAGTTATTTTGATTACCATAGTAATGTGTCTTAGAAGTCGTCGGCGGCCGCAGCACAGAGGTTTCAGTAAAATAAGGTTTGACGACGATGAAGATGACGACTTGAACAACGTGCCACTAAAATCAAAATTGCTCAACGGAAGATTTGAATATCACGATGAAAGCTCAGATGATGAAAATGTTCATGAATTATATAATAAGAATTCATTAAGACATTAGTTAATATTTTGTCTTTAATCAAAATATCCTATGCATCTTATTTTGTACTCGATGGCTTCTAAATTTTATCCAAATGCTTTTTTATTTAAGGTTGTTGCAATAAACAAGACTTTTACAATCATAGCTGTTGTACGTTTTTCTGTTAAAACTCGATGGCTTCCAAATTTTATCCAAATGCTTTTATATTTAAGGTTGTTGCAATAAACAAACTTTTACAATCATAGCTGTTGTACGTTTTTTTGTTATTTTTTTTTTGTCGTTACTGGGTGTACAATTTCTGCTGTATAATTAATGAATTTATGTACCATGGATTAAAAATTGTTCTGTATGCAAAACCTTCAACGTTTTTATTAAGATTTTTTGCATATTTTTTTGATTGATTGCGACGTTTTGTCCATAAGAGTCATTTTCCTTTAACAAGTTGTGCAAGATTTTGTTACCAAAATTTCAAGTGGTTTTTCACAAAACCTAGAGACTTACATGATATTATGATTGGCGAATGCCACGATATAGCTGATATATTGGTACAGTTGGTGTTAAACACCAATCAATCAATCAATGATTGGCGAGCTTGCAATAATCAACTCTTCATATAAAATATGTACTTAAGCTTGCTCATGAATACACTTAGAATATATCCTAATTCACATTTTCATGTATCATGTCTCGGCCTCGTTAATGTTTACCTGTACCCAGTGCAGAAGTGTTCCGAGTGTAGTTTTATCTATATGTTTATTGTGACCTAGATAAAACCTCCGGTTCTGCAATCAATAACAAAAAATTAATCCATTTGAAAACTTTAATATTGAACATGAACGAGAGGTTTTATTTTATAGAACTAGGGTTAACAAGATTGAAAAAAAGCTTTCTATTAGTCTGTTTAAATTACAACAAAAAATATACATGGTAAATTAAGTTTTAAAAACTTAATGTTATTTTTTTTTTTTTTTTTTTTTTTTTTTATAATTTTATTTGTTTTTGAAGCCACTACATGTATTAAATTTTTTAAGATTCACAAGTCCAGAAACTATACATATGATATTCACAAATTATAACATGTGTTTTTCGTAAGATAATAAAAGCTAATAAGGAAAAGACACATATGTCATTCACCGTCCATATATAGGTTCAGTATATTTATATGAAGAAAAAGATTATTTTTTATAAACTGGTTCTCTGTTGTCACTACTGGTTTGAGCATAGATATAAGAACAGGGGTGCGTTCAACATCGTAGCTGCTAGGTTGAGCTACGTAGAAAAATCCTATTGAACGGAAAGCTAGCCTAGCCGCTACATAGCTCTAGCTAGCTTAAAAAATGTCTGCTAGCTTTTGATTCCAAGATGGAGGCTAAAACTAAATTTAATTTTGTATGATAAAAATAGTGGCTTTGCAGGAAGTGGCAACGCTTTTAATACGGATGATAATTTATTAAGGTAACTAGACAAATACGATTAGCTAAAATGTTCCAAGAAATTATTCTATATGATTGGCGCCATTTTTGTTAGCACTGCTACGTAGCTAATCATTCAATAACGTCATGGCTAGTTTACCTAGCAGCTAGGCTAGCTGCTACGATATTGAACGCAACCCTGATATTTTAATGAAATCTGACATACATATATTTTGTTTTAGTACTCATACATGTACTTACCAACGCCACGATATACCTGAAATATTTCTACAGTTGGAGTTAAGCACCAATCAATCAATCGATCATGTACTTCACATATCAGTAAAATAACTCCCTGATTGTTGAAAGTCTTGCACATCTCAAACATTTAGGAAAAATTGTAAGTGTATTGTAGATGGCAGACCGTGAGCATATCTTTGTAACCATAGAAACAAGTGAAGAGCAGAGAACCAGTCATATTTTTGCACTTTTATATGGGAGGATCTTAGGGGAGTAGATTTTTGTATCATATCATTATTATAGCATAATTATGAAATGTTGTCATCCCTAATGTGGACGTATATTTGTTCTGCCAAATATTTGTTCCTTTGGATAATCAATTATTAACAACTCCATAATACCTTGGTATTTCTTCTTTAAGGAGCTAAAATATTGCTAAAGTTGGCATTAAATACCAATCAGTCAATCAATCTTTAAGAAGCAAATATACTGTTCATTCCATCAGGATAAATATTGTAATATTTTTTTTTTTCTGTTGGAATGTATATGATATAACATTTGTTCTAGTGGGAACAAATGTTTTCGTGGAATTTTATCTCATCACACTTTCACAGAATGGATTGGGTAAAGTTATTTGGATGATTTTCACAAATTGTGCATTTTTTTACATTTAATTGTTGAATTTAGATCATTTTTATGTAGTCTTTGTAACTTTATTTCTATACTTTAATAAGTTTAATATAAGAAACATCCAGAAGGGTGGATCTGACTGAGACCAACTCTCTATATGTAATCCAGGATAGGCACTAATTGTAATAGATAAATGAAAATCTAACAAATTCAACCATTTGTGTTTATCTGGATTGTGATTTTCTGTATAATTCCACCTTATATAAAAATGCTGGATTTTCATTGGATAAAAGCTATGCTATTTTTCTGCAAATATTATGATTTTCTGCAATTTTCCTTCACATGGTATTTTTATCCCGCCATTTTAAGTGCTGTGGTATTTTTCAGAAATACAACGGCAGGTGGGAAAATACCATGTCTAAAAATAGATCGTGATTAAAAATAGTAGTATTTTACATTCCAATGCTCTCGGGATTTATCTTCAGGTAATGATAACCACATATTCGGTGGAATTATAGAAATATACCATGCTTGTAAGTGGTATCGGCTCGGGAAATTTGTCCAGTCTCTCAACCAGTATATTTTGGCAAATACCACTTACAAGCATGGTATATTTCTATAAAATCTTTAAAATAATGCCAGATATCTAAATCTTTATTCAATATTAAAATAAAGATTTTAGTTCAACCAATGCTGAATTAAGGACAGTATCTAAAAAACGAAATTCTTCAGCCGATACTAACATATTATATGAATCGTATGTAAAATCTTACTTCAACCGATGTAGAAGTAAGAACAATATCTAATAGAAAAATATTATATTCTTCAGCCAATGCTAACATATCATGTGAATGGTATGCCAATGCTGAAATAAAATGAATTTATTTTACTGGCCTAACAGTAATATATTTATATATAATGATATAATAATATATTTATCACTTGTTAGTTGTTGTTGTTGACACAAGGTAAATTTTAATTGAAATTGAATCATTTGTTTTAAAAATTTAATAAAAAAAATTTGTAATTGTACATTATTATATTTCATGTTGTATGAGAAAACCAGTTATAAATCTAATTTATTTAAGTTCTGTGTAATGTTACGAAATCTGTGTTATGTTACGAATTCTGTGTACAATTTCAGGTTTTGTTTAAATTTACAGGTTCTGTGTAGTGTTAAGTTCTCTGTAATCTTTAGCATTCTGTGAAATTTTACACGTTCAGACATACATGTATACGCAGTCTATTTTCTGTCATGATGAATTTGTGTAGTACTGTAATTTTGTAAAGAGAACAGACCATACATCTTTCACCTCTCGTGTTGAATAATATCTGAAATTAATTTCAAGAGATGTAATTGTTACTTAAATGACATGGTTTAGAAATTTGATTGACGTTTAAGATTTAAGGTATAAAATCTGTCAACGAACATTAAAAACCTTTAGCATTTTTGAGATATGAATTTGTACATAGTTTTTTTTTATAATTTAATCTACCAAAGTATTATGTGTGATATTTGAAAAATAATTCCTTTGAATTTTGACAGCCTAAGTTTATTTTGTGATATTTGTATTAATACTTCACAATTTAGGATGAAGTGCTACCAGGGTTTAGAAAACACATGCCTATCTCTGTCTTTCATATTGCAGAAATGCTATATATTATATATTTTATCCTGCTAAAACAAATTAAAGTATCAGGGTAATTTGTTTATGTTCGTTTTATATACGAAGTTAACCTCGGAAAAATTCTTTTAGTATGTAACATTATGAACGGGTTGCATGAATGTAAAGAAGTGTATTACAGTAAATTATAGATGTAAAAGTAAAGAATCACCACGATATAACTGAAATATTATTGAAAGTGGCATTAAACACCATAAACCTAAAAGTAAAGAGGGTATTGTTCTCATGTCCACTGTCTCTTCACAAAAAAATCTTTACAAGATAAAAAAAAAAATTCTACTCCTTTCATTTTCAGTTTCTCCAATACATGCCTATACACAAATATGACAATTTACCAATAATACCATGCAATTCTAATTTTTATGTGGTTAAATAATTAATATCTAAACTTTTTATATTCAAGATAAGACTTTTTTTTTTCTTTTTTAGCAATATATTAGGAATATAATGTGTCAAACTTTGTGCAAACAGCTAGAAAATGAAGGTTTTGTGGGCACTGTATTAGAATTTTCTCTTTTTTGTGAACACTTTTATTTCTAAAAGAACTTTTGTCAAAAACTGAAAAAAATTATCTTTTTGTGAGCACTTTTATTTCTAAAAGAACTTTTGTCAAAAACTGAAAAAAATTATAAACCATACTTCAGATACATGTAATCTGCTATTATCAAAAACTGCTATATTTACAGAATTTTATTCTATACTGAAGTATTAAACCCTATACTGTGGTTTCATTTATTTTTGTTGGTATCCATTTTCATGGATAAACAGATAGTGAGATGGTCGTTGACATTTTAATTCATGGTGTTTATTTACTAACTCATACCTTCTCTTGATACATAAATGTAAAATCTGATCCTTTGGTACTACATGCTATTTCAACCATTTTGCCACCATTTTTATATTTTAACTACCATGGTACCATATGACCCCATTCTATGCCTTCTTGGTGCACTAAATTTTGTCATTTTATGATATCACGAAAAAACGGGGGGGGGGGGGGCATCGTAGCTGTGATCGTATGGTAGTTTGATTTACTACCTATGCAATCAGTGCCTATCACCACTGATGTTGCGAGTTCGAATCTCGATCAGGGCAAGATGTACAACATTATGTGATAAAGTTTGTCAGTGACTTGCGACAGGTCAGTTGTTTTCTCCCGGTCCTCCGGTTTCCTCCACCAATAAAACTGACCACCACGATATACCTGAAATATTGTTGAAAGTGGCGTTAAACAGCATCAAACCAATCAAACCAACCGAAAAAACGGAAATTGGAATTCGACCAATAAAAATGAATTCACAGTTTTTTTTTCACTGATCACATTTTTTAAGCTTTTCCACCAATAAAGTGAAGAAATTTTGTTATTTACGATATATATCCTCAAACTGTGTGATCAGATTGTTGTTTGCTTATTGTTAATGTTTACAGTTTTATTGTTTATTAATTGAAATATGTTTATTGTTTGTACATTTTGTAAATAGAAAGAAATTATTTGGTTTTTGGGATCTTTGGTTTTTTTTTATCATTTCTATCACAATAATGAATTAATATTAAATACTAAATAAATCACATAAAAGCATATTCAGGTCTTAGTTATTGTTTATGCATAGCCAGAAAAATACCCAAATAAAACCATTAAATTAATGGACAAAAATAGTACCATTTTTAGTTGTCTGTTTATTTGATCTTTTGCAAATAATTGCCATCGCTTTCCTTTAGCTGGCAAGTGATTGCTGTTTAACGTGATGTGAGGAATTTTCAGCCTATAACAAGGCTAGAACAAGTTACTTTATTATCAGATTGTGATGATGTCTGTTTTGTACTTGACCAACACACTGAATTAAATTTGTATAGTGTTAGCTCATTTAAACAATACAACACACAAGTAGACAGACATTATTATAACCTCTCCATTTTGACACCCACATTTCTGGCTCTTGAGACAATCAACCTTTGCTCTTGTTCTTTAATTTCCATGTGATTCCAGGAGAAACAGGATAAAACAGTGGTAGAACTTATGATCCTCTACACTTAAGACAAGAACAGGATAAAACAGTGGTAGAACTCATGATCCTCTACACTTAAGACAAGAACAGGATAAAACAGGGGTAGAACTGATGATCCTCTACACTCAAGACAAGAACAGGATAAAACAGTGGTAGAACTGATGATCCTCTACACTCAAGACAAGAACAGGATAAAACAGTGGTAGAACTCATGATCCTCTACACTTAAGACAAGAACAGGATAAAACAGGGGTAGAACTGATGATCCTCTACACTCAAGACAAGAACAGGATAAAACAGTGGTAGAACTGATGATCCTCTACACTTAAGACAAGAACAGGATAAAACAGGGGTAGAACTGATGATCCTCTACACTCGAGACAAGAACAGGATAAAACAGTGGTAGAACTCATGATCCTCTACACTTAAGACAAGAACAGGATAAAACAGTGGTAGAACTCATGATCCTCTACACTTAAGACAAGAACAGGATAAAACAGGGGTAGAACTGATGATCCTCTACACTCAAGACAAGAACAGGATAAAACAGTGGTAGAACTGATGATCCTCTACACTTAAGACAAGAACAGGATAAAACAGGGGTAGAACTGATGATCCTCTACACTCAAGACAAGAACAGGATAAAACAGTGGTAGAACTCATGATCCTCTACACTCAAGACAAGAACAGGATAAAACAGTGGTAGAACTTATGATCCTCTACACTCAAGACAAGAACAGGATAAAACAGTGGTAGAACTGATGATCCTCTACACTCAAGACAAGAACAGGATAAAACAGTGGTAGAACTGATGATCCTCTACACTTAAAACAAGAACAGGATAAACAGTGGTAGAACTTATGATCCTCTACACTTAAGACAAGAACAGGATAAAACAGTGGTAGAACTTATGATCCTCTACACTCAAGATAAAACAGTGGTAGAACTCATGATCCTCTACACTCAAGACAAGAACAAGATAAAACAGTGGTAGAACTTATGATCCTCTACACTCAAGATAAAACAGTGGTAGAACTGATGATCCTCTACACTCAAGACAAGAACAGGATAAAACAGTGGTAGGACTTATGATCCTCTACACTCAAGACAAGAACAGGATAAAACAGTAGTAGAACTTATGATCCTCTACACTCAAGACAAGAACAGGATAAAACAGTGGTAGAACTTATGATCCTCTACATTCAAGACAAGAACAGGATAAAACAGTAGTAGAACTTATGATCCTCTACACTCAAGACAAGAACAGGATAAAACAGTGGTAGAACTCATGATCCTCTACACTCAAGACAAGAACAGGATAAAACAGTAGTAGAACTTATGATCCTCTACACTCAAGACAAGAACAGGATAAAACAGTAGTAGAACTTATGATCCTCTACACTCAAGACAAGAACAGGATAAAACAGTGGTAGAACTGATGATCCTCTACACTCAGACAAGAACAGGATAAAACAGTGGTAGAACTCATGATCCTCTACACTCAAGACAAGAACAGGATAAAACAGTGGTAGAACTGATGATCCTCTACACTCAAGACAAGAACAGGATAAAACAGTGGTAGAACTGATGATCCTCTACACTCAAGACAAGAACATGATAAAACAGTGGTAGAACTCATGATCCTCTACACTCAAGACAAGAACAGGATAAAACAGTGGTAGAACTGATGATCCTCTACACTCAAGATAAAACAGTGGTAGAACTCATGATCCTCTACACTCAAGACAAGAACAAGATAAAACAGTGGTAGAACTTATGATCCTCTACACTCAAGATAAAACAGTGGTAGAACTGATGATCCTCTACACTCAAGACAAGAACAGGATAACACAGTGGTAGGACTTATGATCCTCTACACTCAAGACAAGAACAGGATAAAACAGTAGTAGAACTTATGATCCTCTACACTCAAGACAAGAACAGGATAAAACAGTAGTAGAACTTATGATCCTCTACACTCAAGACAAAAACAGGATAAAACAGTGGTAGAACTCATGATCCTCTACACTCAAGACAAGAACAGGATAAAACAGTAGTAGAACTTATGATCCTCTACACTCAAGACAAAAACAGGATAAAACAGTGGTAGAACTTATGATCCTCTACACTTAAGACAAGAACAGGATAAAACAGTGGTAGAACTGATGATCCTCTACACTCAAGACAAGAACATGATAAAACAGTGGTAGAACTTATGATCCTCTACACTCAAGACAAGAACAGGATAAAACAGTAGTAGAACTTATGATCCTCTACACTCAAGACAAGAACAGGATAAAACAGTGGTAGAACTCATGATCCTCTACACTCAAGACAAGAACAGGATAAAACAGTGGTAGAACTGATGATCCTCTACACTCAAGACAAGAACATGATAAAACAGTGGTAGAACTGATGATCCTCTACACTCAAGAGAAGAACAGGATAAAACAGTGGTAGAACTTATGATCCTCTACACTCAAGACAAGAACAGGATAAAACAGTAGTAGAACTTATGATCCTCTACACTCAAGACAAGAACAGGATAAAACAGTGGTAGAACTCATGATCCTCTACACTCAAGACAAGAACAGGATAAAACAGTGGTAGAACTCATGATCCTCTACACTCAAGACAAGAACAGGATAAAACAGTGGTAGAACTGATGATCCTCTACACTCAAGACAAGAACAGGATAAAACAGTAGTAGAACTTATGATCCTCTACACTCAAGACAAGAACAGGATAAAACAGTGGTAGAACTTATGATCCTCTACACTCAAGACAAGAACAGGATAAAACAGTAGTAGAACTTATGATCCTCTACACTCAAGACAAGAACAGGATAAAACAGTGGTAGAACTCATGATCCTCTACACTCAAGACAAGAACAGGATAAAACAGTGGTAGAACTCATGATCCTCTACACTCAAGACAAGAACAGGATAAAACAGTGGTAGAACTCATGATCCTCTACACTCAAGACAAGAACAGGATAAAACAGTGGTAGAACCGATGATCCTCTACACTCAAGACAAGAACAGGATAAAACAGTGGTAGAACTTATGATCCTCTACACTCAAGACAAGAACAGGATAAAACAGTGGTAGAACTTATGATCCTCTACACTCAAGACAAGAACAGGATAAAACAGTGGAAGAACTGATGATCTTCTACACTCAGGATAAAACAGTGGTAGAACTGATGATCCTCTACACTCAGGATAAAACAGTGGTAGAACTGATGATCCTCTACACTCAGGATAAAACAGTGGTAGAACTGATGATCCTCTACACTCAAGACAAGAACAGGATAAAACAGTGGTAGAACTGATGATCCTCTACACTCAAGACAAGAACAGGATAAAACAGTGGTAGAACTCATGATCCTCTATACTCAAGACAAGAACATGATAAAACAGTGGTAGAACTGATGATCCTCTACACTCAAGACAAGAACAGGATAAAACAGTGGTAGAACTCATGATCCTCTACACTCAAGACAAGAACATGATAAAACAGTGGTAGAACTGATGATCCTCTACACTCAAGACAAGAACAGGATAAAACAGTGGTAAAACTGATGATCCTCTACACTCAAGACAAGAACAGGATAAAACAGTGGTAGAACTCATGATCCTCTACACTCAAGACAAGAACATGATAAAACAGTGGTAGAACTGATGATCCTCTACACTCAAGACAAGAACAGGATAAAACAGTGGTAGAACTGATGATCCTCTACACTCAAAACAAGAACAGGATAAAACAGTGGGTAGAACTTATGTTCCTCTACACTCAAGACAAGAACAGGATAAAACAGTGGTAGAACTGATGATCCTCTACACTCAAGACAAGAACAGGATAAAACAGTGGTAGAACTGATGATACTCTACACTCAAGACAGGAACAGGATAAAACAGTGGTAGAACTTATGATCCTCTACACTCAAGACAAGAACAGGATAAACCAGTGGTAGAACTCATGATCCTCTACACTCAAGACAAGAACAGGATAAAACAGTGGTAGAACTCATGATCCTCTACACCCAAGACAAGAACAGGATAAAACAGTGGTAGAACTTATGATCCTCTACACTCAAGACAAGAACAGGATAAAACAGTGGTAGAACTCATGATCCTCTACACTCAAGACAAGAACAGGATAAAACAGTGGTAGAACTCATGATCCTCTACACTCAGACAAGAACAGGATAAAACAGGGGCAGAACTCATGATCCTCTACACTCAAGACAAGAACAGGATAAAACAGTGGTAGAACTCATGATCCTCTACACTCAAGACAAGAACAGGATAAAACAGTGGTAGAACTCATGATCCTCTACACTCAAGACAAGAACAGGATAAAACAGTGGTAGAACTGATGATCCTCTACACTCAGACAAGAACAGGATAAAACAGTGGTAGAACTTATGATCCTCTACACTCAGACAAGAACAGGATAAAACAGTGGTAGAACTGATGATCCTCTACACTCAAGACAAGAACAGGATAAAACAATGGTAGAACTGATGATCCTCTACACTCAAGACAAGAACAGGATAAAACAGTGGTAGAACTGATGATCCTCTACACTCAAGACAAGAACAGGATAAAACAATGGTAGAACTGATGATCCTCTACACTCAAGACAAGAACAGGATAAAACAGTGGTAGAACTTATGATCCTCTACACTCAAGACAAGAACAGGATAAAACTGGTAGAACTCATGATCCTCTACACTCAAGACAAGAACAGGATAAAACAGTGGTAGAACTCATGATCCTCTACACTCAAGACAAGAACAGGATAAAACAGTGGTAGAACTGATGATCCTCTACACTCAGACAAGAACAGGATAAAACAATGGTAGAACTTATGATCCTCTATACTCAGACAAGAACAGGATAAAACAATGGTAGAACTGATGATCCTCTACACTCAGACAAGAACAGGATAAAACAATGGTAGAACTTATGATCCTCTATACTCAGACAAGAACAGGATAAAACAATGGTAGAACTGATGATCCTCTACACTCAGACAAGAACAGGATAAAACAATGGTAGAACTGATGATCCTCTACACTCAAGACAAGAACAGGATAAAACAGTGGTAGAACTTATGATCCTCTACACTCAAGACAAGAACAGGATAAAACAATGGTAGAACTGATGATCCTCTACACTCAGACAAGAACAGGATAAAACAATGGTAGAACTGATGATCCTCTACACTCAAGACAAGAACAGGATAAAACAGTGGTAGAACTCATGATCCTCTACACTCAAGACAAGAACAGGATAAAACAGTGGTAGAACTGATGATCCTCTACACTCAGACAAGAACAGGATAAAACAGGGGCAGAACTCATGATCCTCTACACTCAAGACAAAAACAGGATAAAACAGTGGTAGAACTCATGATCCTCTACACTCAGACAAGAACAGGATAAAACAGTGGTAGAACTGATGATCCTCTACACTCAAGACAAGAACAGGATAAAACAATGGTAGAACTGATGATCCTCTACACTCAGACAAGAACAGGATAAAACAATGGTAGAACTGATGATCCTCTACACTCAAGACAAGAACAGGATAAAACAGGGGCAGAACTCATGATCCTCTACACTCAAGACAAGAACAGGATAAAACAATGGTAGAACTCATGATCCTCTACACTCAGACAAGAACAGGATAAAACAATGGTAGAACTGATGATCCTCTACACTCAAGACAAGAACAGGATAAAACAATGGTAGAACTGATGATCCTCTACACTCAAGACAAGAACAGGATAAAACAATGGTAGAACTCATGATCCTCTACACTCAGACAAGAACAGGATAAACCAGTGGTAGAACTCATGATCCTCTACACTCAAGACAAGAACAGGATAAAACAGTGGTAGAACTGATGATCCTCTACACTCAAGACAAGAACAGGATAAAACAATGGTAGAACTCATGATCCTCTACACTCAGACAAGAACAGGATAAACCAGTGGTAGAACTCATGATCCTCTACACTCAAGACAAGAACAGGATAAAACAGTGGTAGAACTCATGATCCTCTACACCCAAGACAAGAACAGGATAAAACAGTGGTAGAACTTATGATCCTCTACACTCAAGACAAGAACAGGATAAAACAGTGGTAGAACTCATGATCCTCTACACTCAAGACAAGAACAGGATAAAACAGTGGTAGAACTCATGATCCTCTACACTCAGACAAGAACAGGATAAAACAGGGGCAGAACTCATGATCCTCTACACTCAAGACAAGAACAGGATAAAACAGTGGTAGAACTCATGATCCTCTACACTCAAGACAAGAACAGGATAAAACAGTGGTAGAACTCATGATCCTCTACACTCAAGACAAGAACAGGATAAAACAGTGGTAGAACTGATGATCCTCTACACTCAGACAAGAACAGGATAAAACAGTGGTAGAACTTATGATCCTCTACACTCAGACAAGAACAGGATAAAACAGTGGTAGAACTGATGATCCTCTACACTCAAGACAAGAACAGGATAAAACAATGGTAGAACTGATGATCCTCTACACTCAAGACAAGAACAGGATAAAACAGTGGTAGAACTGATGATCCTCTACACTCAAGACAAGAACAGGATAAAACAATGGTAGAACTGATGATCCTCTACACTCAAGACAAGAACAGGATAAAACAGTGGTAGAACTTATGATCCTCTACACTCAAGACAAGAACAGGATAAAACTGGTAGAACTCATGATCCTCTACACTCAAGACAAGAACAGGATAAAACAGTGGTAGAACTCATGATCCTCTACACTCAAGACAAGAACAGGATAAAACAGTGGTAGAACTGATGATCCTCTACACTCAGACAAGAACAGGATAAAACAATGGTAGAACTGATGATCCTCTACACTCAAGACAAGAACAGGATAAAACAGTGGTAGAACTGATGATCCTCTACACTCAAGACAAGAACAGGATAAAACAATGGTAGAACTGATGATCCTCTACACTCAAGACAAGAACAGGATAAAACAATGGTAGAACTGATGATCCTCTACACTCAAGACAAGAACAGGATAAAACAGTGGTAGAACTTATGATCCTCTACACTCAAGACAAGAACAGGATAAAACAATGGTAGAACTGATGATCCTCTACACTCAGACAAGAACAGGATAAAACAATGGTAGAACTGATGATCCTCTACACTCAAGACAAGAACAGGATAAAACAGTGGTAGAACTTATGATCCTCTACACTCAAGACAAGAACAGGATAAAACAATGGTAGAACTGATGATCCTCTACACTCAGACAAGAACAGGATAAAACAATGGTAGAACTGATGATCCTCTACACTCAAGACAAGAACAGGATAAAACAGTGGTAGAACTCATGATCCTCTACACTCAAGACAAGAACAGGATAAAACAGTGGTAGAACTGATGATCCTCTACACTCAGACAAGAACAGGATAAAACAGGGGCAGAACTCATGATCCTCTACACTCAAGACAAAAACAGGATAAAACAGTGGTAGAACTCATGATCCTCTACACTCAGACAAGAACAGGATAAAACAGTGGTAGAACTGATGATCCTCTACACTCAAGACAAGAACAGGATAAAACAATGGTAGAACTGATGATCCTCTACACTCAGACAAGAACAGGATAAAACAATGGTAGAACTGATGATCCTCTACACTCAGACAAGAACAGGATAAAACAGTGGTAGAACTGATGATCCTCTACACTCAAGACAAGAACAGGATAAAACAATGGTAGAACTCATGATCCTCTACACTCAGACAAGAACAGGATAAAACAATGGTAGAACTCATGATCCTCTACACTCAAGACAAGAACAGGATAAAACAGTGGTAGAACTGATGATCCTCTACACTCAAGACAAGAACAGGATAAAACAATGGTAGAACTGATGATCCTCTACACTCAGACAAGAACAGGATAAAACAATGGTAGAACTGATGATCCTCTACACTCAAGACAAGAACAGGATAAAACAGGGGTAGAACTGATGATCCTCTACACTCAGACAAGAACAGGATAAAACAATGGTAGAACTCATGATCCTCTACACTCAAGACAAGAACAGGATAAAACAGTGGTAGAACTGATGATCCTCTACACTCAAGACAAGAACAGGATAAAACAATGGTAGAACTGATGATCCTCTACACTCAGACAAGAACAGGATAAAACAGTGGTAGAACTGATGATCCTCTACACTCAAGACAAGAACAGGATAAAACAGTGGTAGAACTGATGATCCTCTACACTCAAGAAAAGAACAGGATAAAACAGGGGTAGAACTGATGATCCTCTACACTCAAGAGAAGAACAGGATAAAACAGTGCTAGAACTGATGATCCTCTACACTCAAGACAAGAACAGGATAAAACAGTGGTAGAACTCATGATCCTCTACACTCAGACAAGAACAGGATAAAACAGTGGTAGAACTCATGATCCTCTACACTCAAGACAAGAACAGGATAAAACAGTGGTAGAACTGATGATCCTCTACACTCAAGACAAGAACAGGATAAAACAGTGGTAGAACTCATGATCCTCTACACTCAGACAAGAACAGGATAAAACAATGGTAGAACTCATGATCCTCTACACTCAAGACAAGAACAGGATAAAACAGTGGTAGAACTGATGATCCTCTACACTCAAGACAAGAACAGGATAAAACAATGGTAGAACTGATGATCCTCTACACTCAAGACAAGAACAGGATAAAACAGTGGTAGAACTCATGATCCTCTACACTCAGACAAGAACAGGATAAAACAGTGGTAGAACTCATGATCCTCTACACTCAGACAAGAACAGGATAAAACAGTGGTAGAACTGATGATCCTCTACACTCAGACAAGAACAGGATAAAACAATGGTAGAACTGATGATCCTCTACACTCAGACAAGAACAGGATAAAACAGTGGTAGAACTGATGATCCTCTACACTCAAGACAAGAACAGGATAAAACAGTGGTAGAACTGATGATCCTCTACACTCAAGAAAAGAACAGGATAAAACAGGGGTAGAACTGATGATCCTCTACACTCAAGACAAGAACAGGATAAAACAGTGCTAGAACTGATGATCCTCTACACTCAAGACAAGAACAGGATAAAACAGTGGTAGAACTCATGATCCTCTACACTCAGACAAGAACAGGATAAAACAGTGGTAGAACTCATGATCCTCTACACTCAGACAAGAACAGGATAAAACAATGGTAGTACTGATGATCCTCTACACTCAAGACAAGAACAGGATAAAACAGTGGTAGAACTGATGATCCTCTACACTCAAGACAAGAACAGGATAAAACAGTGGTAGAACCGATGATCCTCTACACTCAAGACAAGAACAGGATAAAACAGTGGTAGAACTTATGATCCTCTACACTCAAGACAAGAACAGGATAAAACAGTGGTAGAACTTATGATCCTCTACACTCAAGACAAGAACAGGATAAAACAGTGGAAGAACTGATGATCTTCTACACTCAGGATAAAACAGTGGTAGAACTGATGATCCTCTACACTCAGGATAAAACAGTGGTAGAACTCATGATCCTCTACACTCAGGATAAAACAGTAGTAGAACTGATGATCCTCTACACTCAAGACAAGAACAGAATAAAACAGTGGTAGAACTCATGATCCTCTACACTCAAGACAAGAACAGGATAAAACAGTGGTAGAACTTATGATCCTCTATACTCAAGACAAGAACATGATAAAACAGTGGTAGAACTGATGATCCTCTACACTCAAGACAAGAACAGGATAAAACAGTGGTAGAACTCATGATCCTCTACACTCAAGACAAGAACAGGATAAAACAGTGGTAGAACCGATGATCCTCTACACTCAAGACAAGAACAGGATAAAACAGTAGTAGAACTTATGATCCTCTACACTCAAGACAAGAACAGGATAAAACAGTGGTAGAACTTATGATCCTCTACACTCAAGACAAGAACAGGATAAAACAGTAGTAGAACTCATGATCCTCTACACTCAAGACAAGAACAGGATAAAACAGTGGTAGAACTCATGATCCTCTACACTCAAGACAAGAACAGGATAAAACAGTGGTAGAACTCATGATCCTCTACACTCAAGACAAGAACAGGATAAAACAGTGGTAGAACTCATGATCCTCTACACTCAAGACAAGAACAGGATAAAACAGTGGTAGAACCGATGATCCTCTACACTCAAGACAAGAACAGGATAAAACAGTGGTAGAACTTATGATCCTCTACACTCAAGACAAGAACAGGATAAAACAGTGGTAGAACTTATGATCCTCTACACTCAAGACAAGAACAGGATAAAACAGTGGAAGAACTGATGATCTTCTACACTCAGGATAAAACAGTGGTAGAACTGATGATCCTCTACACTCAGGATAAAACAGTGGTAGAACTCATGATCCTCTACACTCAGGATAAAACTGGTAGAACTGATGATCCTCTACACTCAAGACAAGAACAGGATAAAACAGTGGTAGAACTGATGATCCTCTACACTCAAGACAAGAACAGGATAAAACAGTGGTAGAACTCATGATCCTCTATACTCAAGACAAGAACATGATAAAACAGTGGTAGAACTGATGATCCTCTACACTCAAGACAAGAACAGGATAAAACAGTGGTAGAACTCATGATCCTCTACACTCAAGACAAGAACATGATAAAACAGTGGTAGAACTGATGATCCTCTACACTCAAGACAAGAACAGGATAAAACAGTGGTAAAACTGATGATCCTCTACACTCAAGACAAGAACAGGATAAAACAGTGGTAGAACTCATGATCCTCTACACTCAAGACAAGAACATGATAAAACAGTGGTAGAACTGATGATCCTCTACACTCAAGACAAGAACAGGATAAAACAGTGGTAGAACTGATGATCCTCTACACTCAAGACAAGAACAGGATAAAACAGTGGTAGAACTGATGATCCTCTACACTCAAGACAAGAACAGGATAAAACAGTGGTAGAACTGATGATACTCTACACTCAAGAAAAGAACAGGATAAAACAGTGGTAGAACTTATGATCCTCTACACTCAAGACAAGAACAGGATAAAACAGTGGTAGAACTCATGATCCTCTACACTCAAGACAAGAACAGGATAAAACTGGTAGAACTCATGATCCTCTACACCCAAGACAAGAACAGGATAAAACAGTGGTAGAACTTATGATCCTCTACACTGAAGACAAGAACAGGATAAAACAGTGGTAGAACTCATGATCCTCTACACTCAAGACAAGAACAGGATAAAACAGTGGTAGAACTGATGATCCTCTACACTCAAGACAAGAACAGGATAAAACAGTGGTAGAACTGATGATCCTCTACACTCAAGACAAGAACAGGATAAAACAGTGGTAGAACTGATGATCCTCTACACTCAGACAAGAACAGGATAAAACAGGGGCAGAATTCATGATCCTCTACACTCAAGACAAAAACAGGATAAAACAGTGGTAGAACTCATGATCCTCTACACTCAGACAAGAACAGGATAAAACAGTGGTAGAACTGATGATCCTCTACACTCAGACAAGAACAGGATAAAACAATGGTAGAACTGATGATCCTCTACACTCAGACAAGAACAGGATAAAACAGTGGTAGAACTTATGATCCTCTACACTCAAGACAAGAACAGGATAAAACAGTGGTAGAACTCATGATCCTCTACACTCAGACAAGAACAGGATAAAACAATGGTAGAACTGATGATCCTCTACACTCAGACAAGAACAGGATAAAACAGTGGTAGAACTTATGATCCTCTACACTCAAGACAAGAACAGGATAAAACAGTGGTAGAACTCATGATCCTCTACACTCAGACAAGAACAGGATAAAACAGTGGTAGAACTGATGATCCTCTACACTCAGACAAGAACAGGATAAAACAATGCTAGAACTGATGATCCTCTACACTCAAGACAAGAACAGGATAAAACAGTGGTAGAACTCATGATCCTCTACACTCAGACAAGAACAGGATAAAACAGTGGTAGAACTCATGATCCTCTACACTCAAGACAAGAACAGGATAAAACAATGGTAGAACTGATGATCCTCTACACTCAAGACAAGAACAGGATAAAACAGTGGTAGAACTCATGATCCTCTACACTCAAGACAAGAACAGGATAAAACAATGGTAGAACTGATGATCCTCTACACTCAGACAAGAACAGGATAAAACAATGGTAGAACTGATGATCCTCTACACTCAAGACAAGAACAGCATAAAACAGTGGTAGAACTGATGATCCTCTACACTCAAGACAAGAACAGGATAAAACAGTGGTAGAACCGATGATCCTCTACACTCAAGACAAGAACAGGATAAAACAGTGGTAGAACTTATGATCCTCTACACTCAAGACAAGAACAGGATAAAACAGTGGTAGAACTTATGATCCTCTACACTCAAGACAAGAACAGGATAAAACAGTGGAAGAACTGATGATCTTCTACACTCAGGATAAAACAGTGGTAGAACTGATGATCCTCTACACTCAGGATAAAACAGTGGTAGAACTCATGATCCTCTACACTCAGGATAAAACAGTAGTAGAACTGATGATCCTCTACACTCAAGACAAGAACAGAATAAAACAGTGGTAGAACTCATGATCCTCTACACTCAAGACAAGAACAGGATAAAACAGTGGTAGAACTCATGATCCTCTATACTCAAGACAAGAACATGATAAAACAGTGGTAGAACTGATGATCCTCTACACTCAAGACAAGAACAGGATAAAACAGTGGTAGAACTCATGATCCTCTACACTCAAGACAAGAACATGATAAAACAGTGGTAGAACTGATGATCCTCTACACTCAAGACAAGAACAGGATAAAACAGTGGTAAAACTGATGATCCTCTACACTCAAGACAAGAACAGGATAAAACAGTGGTAGAACTCATGATCCTCTACACTCAAGACAAGAACAGGATAAAACAGTGGTAGAACCGATGATCCTCTACACTCAAGACAAGAACAGGATAAAACAGTAGTAGAACTTATGATCCTCTACACTCAAGACAAGAACAGGATAAAACAGTGGTAGAACTTATGATCCTCTACACTCAAGACAAGAACAGGATAAAACAGTAGTAGAACTTATGATCCTCTACACTCAAGACAAGAACAGGATAAAACAGTGGTAGAACTGATGATCCTCTACACTCAGACAAGAACAGGATAAAACAGGGGCAGAACTCATGATCTTCTACACTCAAGACAAGAACAGGATAAAACAGTGGTAGAACTGATGATCCTCTACACTCAGACAAGAACAGGATAAAACAATGGTAGAACTGATGATCCTCTACACTCAAGACAAGAACAGGATAAAACAGTGGTAGAACTCATGATCCTCTACACTCAAGACAAGAACAGGATAAAACAATGGTAGAACTTATGATCCTCTACACTCAAGACAAGAACAGGATAAAACAATGGTAGAACTGATGATCCTCTACACTCAAGACAAGAACAGGATAAAACAATGGTAGAACTGATGATCCTCTACACTCAAGACAAGAACAGGATAAAACAATGGTAGAACTGATGATCCTCTACACTCAAGACAAGAACAGGATAAAACAATGGTAGAACTCATGATCCTCTACACTCAAGACAAGAACAGGATAAAACAATGGTAGAACTCATGATCCTCTACACTCAGACAAGAACAGGATAAAACAGTGGTAGAACTCATGATCCTCTACACTCAAGACAAGAACAGGATAAAACAATGGTAGAACTTATGATCCTCTACACTCAAGACAAGAACAGGATAAAACAATGGTAGAACTGATGATCCTCTACACTCAAGACAAGAACAGGATAAAACAGTGGTAGAACTCATGATCCTCTACACTCAGACAAGAACAGGATAAAACAATGCTAGAACTGATGATCCTCTACACTCAAGACAAGAACAGGATAAAACAGTGGTATAACTCATGATCCTCTACACTCAGACAAGAACAGGATAAAACAGTGGTAGAACTGATGATCCTCTACACTCAGACAAGAACAGGATAAAACAATGGTAGAACTGATGATCCTCTACACTCAAGACAAGAACAGGATAAAACAGTGGTAGAACTGATGATCCTCTACACTCAAGACAAGAACAGGATAAAACAGTGGTAGAACCGATGATCCGCTACACTCAAGACAAGAACAGGATAAAACAGTGGTAGAACTTATGATCCTCTACACTCAAGACAAGAACAGGATAAAACTGGTAGAACTTATGATCCTCTACACTCAAGACAAGAACAGGATAAAACAGTGGAAGAACTGATGATCTTCTACACTCAGGATAAAACAGTGGTAGAACTGATGATCCTCTACACTCAGGATAAAACAGTGGTAGAACTCATGATCCTCTACACTCAGGATAAAACAATAGTAGAACTGATGATCCTCTACACTCAAGACAAGAACAGAATAAAACATTGGTAGAACTCATGATCCTCTACACTCAAGACAAGAACAGGATAAAACAGTGGTAGAACTCATGATCCTCTACACTCAAGACAAGAACATGATAAAACAGTGGTAGAACTGATGATCCTCTACACTCAAGACAAGAACAGGATAAAACAGTGGTAAAACTGATGATCCTCTACACTCAAGACAAGAACAGGATAAAACAGTGGTAGAACTCATGATCCTCTACACTCAAGACAAGAACATGATAAAACAGTGGTAGAACTGATGATCCTCTACACTCAAGACAAGAACAGGATAAAACAGTGGTAGAACTGATGATCCTCTACACTCAAGACAAGAACAGGATAAAACAGTGGGTAGAACTTATGTTCCTCTACACTCAAGACAAGAACAGGATAAAACAGTGGTAGAACTGATGATCCTCTACACTCAAGACAAGAACAGGATAGAACAGTGGTAGAACTCATGATCCTCTACACTCAAGACAAGAACAGGATAAAACAGTGGTAGAACTCATGATCCTCTACACTCAAGACAAGAACAGGATAAAACAGTGGTAGAACTTATGATCCTCTACACTCAAGACAAGAACAGGATAAAACAGTGGTAGAACTCATGATCCTCTACACTCAAGACAAGAACAGGATAAAACAGTGGTAGAACTCATGATCCTCTACACTCAAGACAAGAACAGGATAAAACAGTGGTAGAACTCATGATCCTCTACACTCAGACAAGAACAGGATAAAACAATGGTAGAACTGATGATCCTCTACACTCAAGACAAGAACAGGATAAAACAGTGGTAGAACTGATGATCCTCTACACTCAAGACAAGAACAGGATAAAACAGTGGTAGAACTGATGATCCTCTACACTCAAGACAAGAACAGGATAAAACGGGCAGAACTCATGATCCTCTACACTCAAGACAAGAATAGGATAAAACAGTGGTAGAACTCATGATCCTCTACACTCAGACAAGAACAGGATAAAACAGTGGTAGAACTCATGATCCTCTACACTCAAGACAAGAACAGGATAAAACAGTGGTAGAACTCATGATCCTCTACACTCAGACAAGAACAGGATAAAACAATGGTAGAACTGATGATCCTCTACAATCAAGACAAGAACAGGATAAAACAGTGGTAGAACTGATGATCCTCTACACTCAAGACAAGAACAGGATAAAACAATGGTAGAACTGATGATCCTCTACACTCAGACAAGAACAGGATAAAACAATGCTAGAACTGATGATCCTCTACACTCAAGACAAGAACAGGATAAAACAGTGGTAGCACTCATGATCCTCTACACTCAGACAAGAACAGGATAAAACAGTGGTAGAACTCATGATCCGCTACACTCAGACAAGAACAGGATAAAACAATGGTAGAACTGATGATCCTCTACACTCAAGACAAGAACAGGATAAAACAGTGGTAGAACTGATGATCCTCTACACTCAAGACAAGAACAGGATAAAACAGTGGAAGAACTGATGATCTTCTACACTCAGGATAAAACAGTGGTAGAACTGATGATCCTCTACACTCAGGATAAAACAGTGGTAGAACTCATGATCCTCTACACTCAGGATAAAACAGTAGTAGAACTGATGATCCTCTACACTCAAGACAAGAACAGAATAAAACAGTGGTAGAACTCATGATCCTCTACACTCAAGACAAGAACAGGATAAAACAGTGGTAGAACTCATGATCCTCTATACTCAAGACAAGAACATGATAAAACAGTGGTAGAACTGATGATCCTCTACACTCAAGACAAGAACAGGATAAAACAGTGGTAGAACTCATGATCCTCTACACTCAAGACAAGAACAGGATAAAACAGTGGTAGAACCGATGATCCTCTACACTCAAGACAAGAACAGGATAAAACAGTAGTAGAAATTATGATCCTCTACACTCAAGACAAGAACAGGATAAAACAGTGGTAGAACTTATGATCCTCTACACTCAAGACAAGAACAGGATAAAACAGTAGTAGAACTTATGATCCTCTACACTCAAGACAAGAACAGGATAAAACTGGTAGAACTCATGATCCTCTACACTCAAGACAAGAACAGGATAAAACAGTGGTAGAACTCATGATCCTCTACACTCAAGACAAGAACAGGATAAAACAGTGGTAGAACTCATGATCCTCTACACTCAAGACAAGAACAGGATAAAACAGTGGTAGAACCGATGATCCTCTACACTCAAGACAAGAACAGGATAAAACAGTGGTAGAACTTATGATCCTCTACACTCAAGACAAGAACAGGATAAAACTGGTAGAACTTATGATCCTCTACACTCAAGACAAGAACAGGATAAAACAGTGGAAGAACTGATGATCTTCTACACTCAGGATAAAACAGTGGTAGAACTGATGATCCTCTACACTCAGGATAAAACAGTGGTAGAACTCATGATCCTCTACACTCAGGATAAAACAGTGGTAGAACTGATGATCCTCTACACTCAAGACAAGAACAGGATAAAACAGTGGTAGAACTCATGATCCTCTATACTCAAGACAAGAACATGATAAAACAGTGGTAGAACTGATGATCCTCTACACTCAAGACAAGAACAGGATAAAACAGTGGTAGAACTCATGATCCTCTACACTCAAGACAAGAACATGATAAAACAGTGGTAGAACTGATGATCCTCTACACTCAAGACAAGAACAGGATAAAACAGTGGTAAAACTGATGATCCTCTACACTCAAGACAAGAACAGGATAAAACAGTGGTAGAACTCATGATCCTCTACACTCAAGACAAGAACATGATAAAACAGTGGTAGAACTCATGATCCTCTACACTCAAGACAAGAACAGGATAAAACAGTGGTAGAACTGATGATCCTCTACACTCAAGACAAGAACAGGATAAAACAGTGGGTAGAACTTATGTTCCTCTACACTCAAGACAAGAACAGGATAAAACAATGGTAGAACTGATGATCCTCTACACTCAAGACAAGAACAGGATAAAACAGGGGTAGAACTGATGATCCTCTACACTCAAGACAAGAACAGGATAAAACAGTGGTAGAACTGATGATCCTCTACACTCAAGACAAGAACAGGATAAAACAGTGGTAGAACTGATGATCCTCTACACTCAAGACAAGAACAGGATAAAACAGTGGTAGAACTGATGATACTCTACACTCAAGACAAGAACAGGATAAAACAGTGGTAGAACTTATGATCCTCTACACTCAAGACAAGAACAGGATAAATCAGTGGTAGAACTCATGATCCTCTACACTCAAGACAAGAACAGGATAAAACAGTGGTAGAACTCATGATCCTCTACACCCAAGACAAGAACAGGATAAAACAATGGTAGAACTCATGATCCTCTACACTCAAGACAAGAACAGGATAAAACAGTGGTAGAACTCATGATCCTCTACACTCAAGACAAGAACAGGATAAAACAGTGGTAGAACTGATGATCCTCTACACTCAAGACAAGAACAGGATAAAACAGTGGTAGAACTCATGATCCTCTACACTCAGACAAGAACAGGATAAAACAATGGTAGAACTGATGATCCTCTACACTCAAGACAAGAACAGGATAAAAGAGTGGTAGAACTGATGATCCTCTACACTCAAGACAAGAACAGGATAAAACAGTGGTAGAACTGATGATCCTCTACACTCAGACAAGAACAGGATAAAACAGGGGCAGAACTCATGATCCTCTACACTCAAGACAAAAACAGGATAAAACAGTGGTAGAACTCATGATCCTCTACACTCAGACAAGAACAGGATAAAACAGTGGTAGAACTCATGATCCTCTACACTCAAGACAAGAACAGGATAAAACAGTGGTAGAACTCATGATCCTCTACACTCAAGACAAGAACAGGATAAAACAATGGTAGAACTGATGATCCTCTACACTCAGACAAGAACAGGATAAAACAATGCTAGAACTGATGATCCTCTACACTCAAGACAAGAACAGGATAAAACAGTGGTAGAACTGATGATCCTCTACACTCAGACAAGAACAGGATAAAACAGTGGTAGAACTGATGATCCTCTACACTCAGACAAGAACAGGATAAAACAATGGTAGAACTGATGATCCTCTACACTCAGACAAGAAGAGGATAAAACAGTGGTAGAACTGATGATCCTCTACACTCAAGACAAGAACAGGATAAAACAGTGGTAGAACTCATGATCCTCTACACTCAAGACAAGAACAGGATAAAACAGTGGTAGAACTCATGATCCTCTACACTCAAGACAAGAACAGGATAAAACAGTGGTAGAACCGATGATCCTCTACACTCAAGACAAGAACAGGATAAAACAGTGGTAGAACTTATGATCCTCTACACTCAAGACAAGAACAGGATAAAACAGTGGTAGAACTTATGATCCTCTACACTCAAGACAAGAACAGGATAAAACAGTGGAAGAACTGATGATCTTCTACACTCAGGATAAAACAGTGGTAGAACTGATGATCCTCTACACTCAGGATAAAACAGTGGTAGAACTCATGATCCTCTACACTCAGGATAAAACAGTAGTAGAACTGATGATCCTCTACACTCAAGACAAGAACAGAATAAAACAGGGGTAGAACTCATGATCCTCTACACTCAAGACAAGAACAGGATTAAACAGTGGTAGAACTCATGATCCTCTATACTCAAGACAAGAACATGATAAAACAGTGGTAGAACTGATGATCCTCTACACTCAAGACAAGAACAGGATAAAACAGTGGTAGAACTCATGATCCTCTACACTCAAGACAAGAACATGATAAAACAGTGGTAGAACTCATGATCCTCTACACTCAAGACAAGAACAGGATAAAACAGTGGTAAAACTGATGATCCTCTACACTCAAGACAAGAACAGGATAAAACAGTGGTAGAACTCATGATCCTCTACACTCAAGACAAGAACATGATAAAACAGTGGTAGAACTTATGATCCTCTACACTCAAGACAAGAACAGGATAAAACAGTGGTAGAACTGATGATCCTCTACACTCAGACAAGAACAGGATAAAACAGGGGCAGAACTCATGATCCTCTACACTCAAGACAAGAACAGGATAAAACAGTGGTAAAACTGATGATCCTCTACACTCAAGACAAGAACAGGATAAAACAGTGGTAGAACTCATGATCCTCTACACTCAAGACAAGAACATGATAAAACAGTGGTAGAACTTATGATCCTCTACACTCAAGACAAGAACAGGATAAAACAGTGGTAGAACTGATGATCCTCTACACTCAGACAAGAACAGGATAAAACAGGGGCAGAACTCATGATCCTCTACACTCAAGACAAGAACAGGATAAAACAATGGTAGAACTGATGATCCTCTACACTCAAGACAAGAACAGGATAAAACAGTGGTAGAACTGATGATCCTCTACACTCAGACAAGAACAGGATAAAACAATGGTAGAACTGATGATCCTCTACACTCAGACAAGAACAGGATAAAACAATGCTAGAACTGATGATCCTCTACACTCAAGACAAGAACAGGATAAAACAATGCTAGAACTGATGATCCTCTACACTCAAGACAAGAACAGGATAAAACAGTGGTATAACTCATGATCCTCTACACTCAGACAAGAACAGGATAAAACAGTGGTAGAACTCATGATCCTCTACACTCAGACAAGAACAGGATAAAACAATGGTAGAACTGATGATCCTCTACACTCAAGACAAGAACAGGATAAAACAGTGGTAGAACTGATGATCCTCTACACTCAAGACAAGAACAGGATAAAGCAGTGGTAGAACCGATGATCCTCTACACTCAAGACAAGAACAGGATAAAACAGTGGTAGAACTGATGATCCTCTACACTCAAGACAAGAACAGGATAAAACAGTGGTAGAACTTATGATCCTCTACACTCAAGACAAGAACAGGATAAAACAGTGGAAGAACTGATGATCTTCTACACTCAGGATAAAACAGTGGTAGAACTGATGATCCTCTACACTCAGGATAAAACAGTGGTAGAACTCATGATCCTCTACACTCAGGATAAAACAGTAGTAGAACTGATGATCCTCTACACTCAAGACAAGAACAGAATAAAACAGTGGTAGAACTCATGATCCTCTACACTCAAGACAAGAACAGGATAAAATAGTGGTAGAACTCATGATCCTCTACACTCAAGACAAGAACAGGATAAAACAATGGTAGAACTGATGATCCTCTATACTCAAGACAAGAACAGGATAAAACAATGGTAGAACTCATGATCCTCTATACTCAAGACAAGAACATGATAAAACAGTGGTAGAACTGATGATCCTCTACACTCAAGACAAGAACAGGATAAAACAGTGGTAGAACTGATGATCCTCTACACTCAAGACAAGAACATGATAAAACAGTGGTAGAACTGATGATCCTCTACACTCAAGACAAGAACAGGATAAAACAGTGGTAGAACTCATGATCCTCTACACTCAAGACAAGAACATGATAAAACAGTGGTAGAACTGATGATCCTCTACACTCAAGACAAGAACAGGATAAAACAGTGGTAAAACTGATGATCCTCTACACTCAAGACAAGAACAGGATAAAACAGTGGTAGAACTCATGATCCTCTACACTCAAGACAAGAACATGATAAAACAGTGGTAGAACTGATGATCCTCTACACTCAAGACAAGAACAGGATAAAACAGTGGTAGAACTGATGATCCTCTACACTCAAGACAAGAACAGGATAAAACAGTGGTAAAACTGATGATCCTCTACACTCAAGACAAGAACAGGATAAAACAGTGGTAGAACTCATGATCCTCTACACTCAAGACAAGAACATGATAAAACAGTGGTAGAACTGATGATCCTCTACACTCAAGACAAGAACAGGATAAAACAGTGGTAGAACTGATGATCCTCTACACTCAAGACAAGAACAGGATAAAACAGTGGGTAGAACTTATGTTCCTCTACACTCAAGACAAGAACAGGATAAAACAGTGGTAGAACTGATGATCCTCTACACTCAAGACAAGAACAGGATAAAACAGTGGTAGAACTTATGATACTCTACACTCAAGACAAGAACAGGATAAAACAGTGGTAGAACTTATGATCCTCTACACTCAAGACAAGAACAGGATAAAACAGTGGTAGAACTCATGATCCTCTACACTCAAGACAAGAACAGGATAAAACAGTGGTAGAACTCATGATCCTCTACACTCAAGACAAGAACAGGATACAACAGTGGTAGAACTTATGATCCTCTACACTCAAGACAAGAACAGGATAAAACAGTGGTAGAACTCATGATCCTCTACACTCAAGACAAGAACAGGATAAAACAGTGGTAGAACTCATGATCCTCTACACTCAAGACAAGAACAGGATAAAACAGTGGTAGAACTCATGATCCTCTACACTCAGACAAGAACAGGATAAAACAATGGTAGAACTGATGATCCTCTACACTCAAGACAAGAACAGGATAAAACAGTGGTAGAACTCATGATCCTCTACACTCAGACAAGAACAGGATAACACAGTGGTAGAACTCATGATCCTCTACACTCAGACAAGAACAGGATAAAACAATGGTAGAACTGATGATCCTCTACACTCAGGATAAAACAGTGGTAGAACTGATGATCCTCTACACTCAGGATAAAACAGTGGTAGAACTCATGATCCTCTACACTCAGGATAAAACAGTAGTAGAACTGATGATCCTCTACACTCAAGACAAGAACAGAATAAAACAGTGGTAGAACTCATGATCCTCTACACTCAAGACAAGAACAGGATAAAACTGGTAGAACTCATGATCCTCTATACTCAAGACAAGAACATGATAAAACAGTGGTAGAACTGATGATCCTCTACACTCAAGACAAGAACAGGATAAAACAGTGGTAGAACTCATGATCCTCTACACTCAAGACAAGAACAGGATAAAACAGTGGTAGAACTGATGATCCTCTACACTCAAGACAAGAACAGGATAAAACAGTGGTAAAACTGATGATCCTCTACACTCAAGACAAGAACAGGATAAAACAGTGGTAGAACTCATGATCCTCTACACTCAAGACAAGAACATGATAAAACAGTGGTAGAACTGATGATCCTCTACACTCAAGACAAGAACAGGATAAAACAGTGGTAGAACTGATGATCCTCTACACTCAAGACAAGAACAGGATAAAACAGTGGGTAGAACTTATGTTCCTCTACACTCAAGACAAGAACAGGATAAAACAGTGGTAGAACTGATGATCCTCTACACTCAAGACAAGAACAGGATAAAACAGTGGTAGAACTTATGATACTCTACACTCAAGACAAGAACAGGATAAAACAGTGGTAGAACTTATGATCCTCTACACTCAAGACAAGAACAGGATAAAACAGTGGTAGAACTCATGATCCTCTACACTCAAGACAAGAACAGGATAAAACAGTGGTAGAACTCATGATCCTCTACACTCAAGACAAGAACAGGATACAACAGTGGTAGAACTTATGATCCTCTACACTCAAGACAAGAACAGGATAAAACAGTGGTAGAACTCATGATCCTCTACACTCAAGACAAGAACAGGATAAAACAGTGGTAGAACTCATGATCCTCTACACTCAAGACAAGAACAGGATAAAACAGTGGTAGAACTCATGATCCTCTACACTCAGACAAGAACAGGATAAAACAATGGTAGAACTGATGATCCTCTACACTCAAGACAAGAACAGGATAAAACAGTGGTAGAACTGATGATCCTCTACACTCAAGACAAGAACAGGATAAAACAATGGTAGAACTGATGATCCTCTACACTCAAGACAAGAACAGGATAAAACAGGGGCAGAACTCATGATCCTCTACACTCAAGACAAGAACAGGATAAAACAGTGGTAGAACTCATGATCCTCTACACTCAGACAAGAACAGGATAAAACAGTGGTAGAACTGATGATCCTCTACACTCAGACAAGAACAGGATAAAACAATGGTAGAACTGATGATCCTCTACACTCAAGACAAGAACAGGATAAAACAGTGGTAGAACTGATGATCCTCTACACTCAAGACAAGAACAGGATAAAACAATGGTAGAACTGATGATCCTCTACACTCAGACAAGAACAGGATAAAACAATGCTAGAACTGATGATCCTCTACACTCAAGACAAGAACAGGATAAAACAGTGGTAGAACTCATGATCCTCTACACTCAGACAAGAACAGGATAAAACAGTGGTAGAACTCATGATCCTCTACACTCAAGACAAGAACAGGATAAAACAATGGTAGAACTGATGATCCTCTACACTCAAGACAAGAACAGGATAAAACAGTGGTAGAACTGATGATCCTCTACACTCAAGACAAGAACAGGATAAAACAGTGGTAGAACCGATGATCCTCTACACTCAATACAAGAACAGGATAAAACAGTGGTAGAACTTATGATCCTCTACACTCAAGACAAGAACAGGATAAAACAGTGGTAGAACTTATGATCCTCTACACTCAAGACAAGAACAGGATAAAACTGGAAGAACTGATGATCTTCTACACTCAGGATAAAACAGTGGTAGAACTAATGATCCTCTACACTCAGGATAAAACAGTGGTAGAACTCATGATCCTCTACACTCAGGATAAAACAGTAGTAGAACTGATGATCCTCTACACTCAAGACAAGAACAGAATAAAACAGTGGTAGAACTCATGATCCTCTACACTCAAGACAAGAACAGGATAAAACAGTGGTAGAACTCATGATCCTCTATACTCAAGACAAGAACATGATAAAACAGTGGTAGAACTGATGATCCTCTACACTCAAGACAAGAACAGGATAAAACAGTGGTAGAACTCATGATCCTCTACACTCAAGACAAGAACAGGATAAAACAGTGGTAGAACCGATGATCCTCTACACTCAAGACAAGAACAGGATAAAACAGTAGTAGAACTTATGATCCTCTACACTCAAGACAAGAACAGGATAAAACAGTGGTAGAACTCATGATCCTCTATACTCAAGACAAGAACATGATAAAACAGTGGTAGAACTGATGATCCTCTACACTCAAGACAAGAACAGGATAAAACAGTGGTAGAACTCATGATCCTCTACACTCAAGACAAGAACAGGATAAAACAGTGGTAGAACCGATGATCCTCTACACTCAAGACAAGAACAGGATAAAACAGTAGTAGAACTTATGATCCTCTACACTCAAGACAAGAACAGGATAAAACAGTGGTAGAACTTATGATCCTCTACACTCAAGACAAGAACAGGATAAAACAGTGGTAGAACTCATGATCCTCTACACTCAAGACAAGAACAGGATAAAACAGTGGTAGAACTCATGATCCTCTACACTCAAGACAAGAACAGGATAAAACAGTGGTAGAACCGATGATCCTCTACACTCAAGACAAGAACAGGATAAAACAGTGGTAGAACTTATGATCCTCTACACTCAAGACAAGAACAGGATAAAACAGTGGTAGAACTTATGATCCTCTACACTCAAGACAAGAACAGGATAAAACAGTGGAAGAACTGATGATCTTCTACACTCAGGATAAAACAGTGGTAGAACTGATGATCCTCTACACTCAGGATAAAACAGTGGTAGAACTCATGATCCTCTACACTCATGATAAAACAGTGGTAGAACTGATGATCCTCTACACTCAAGACAAGAACAGGATAAAACAGTGGTAGAACCGATGATCCTCTACACTCAAGACAAGAACAGGATAAAACAGTAGTAGAACTTATGATCCTCTACACTCAAGACAAGAACAGGATAAAACAGTGGTAGAACTTATGATCCTCTACACTCAAGACAAGAACAGGATAAAACAGTGGTAGAACTCATGATCCTCTACACTCAAGACAAGAACATGATAAAACAGTGGTAGAACTGATGATCCTCTACACTCAAGACAAGAACAGGATAAAACAGTGGTAAAACTGATGATCCTCTACACTCAAGACAAGAACAGGATAAAACAGTGGTAGAACTCATGATCCTCTACACTCAAGACAAGAGCATGATAAAACAGTGGTAGAACTTATGATCCTCTACACTCAAGACAAGAACAGGATAAAACAGTGGTAGAACTGATGATCCTCTACACTCAGACAAGAACAGGATAAAATAGGGGCAGAACTCATGATCCTCTACACTCAAGACAAGAACAGGATAAAACAGTGGTAGAACTGATGATCCTCTACACTCAGACAAGAACAGGATAAAACAATGGTAGAACTGATGATCCTCTACACTCAGACAAGAACAGGATAAAACAGTGGTAGAACTGATGATCCTCTACACTCAAGACAAGAACAGGATAAAACAGTGGTAGAACTGATGATCCTCTACACTCAAGACAAGAACAGGATAAAACAATGGCAGAACTGATGATCCTCTACACTCAAGACAAGAACAGGATAAAACAGTGGTAGAACTCATGATCCTCTACACTCAGACAAGAACAGGATAAAACAGTGGTAGAACTGATGATCCTCTACACTCAGACAAGAACAGGATAAAACAGTGGTAGAACTGATGATCCTCTACACTCAGACAAGAACATGATAAAACAGTGGTAGAACTCATGATCCTCTACACTCAAGACAAGAACATGATAAAACAGTGGTAGAACTGATGGTCCTCTACACTCAGACAAGAACAGGATAAAACAATGGTAGAACTGATGATCCTCTACACTCAGACAAGAACATGATAAAACAGTGGTAGAACTCATGATCCTCTACACTCAAGACAAGAACATGATAAAACAGGGGCAGAACTCATGATCCTCTACACTCAAGACAAGAACAGGATAAAACAATGCTAGAACTGATGATCCTCTACACTCAAGACAAGAACAGGATAAAACAGTGGTATAACTCATGATCCTCTACACTCAGACAAGAACAGGATAAAACAGTGGTAGAACTCATGATCCTCTACACTCAAGACAAGAACAGGATAAAACAGTGGTAGAACTCATGATCCTCTACACTCAGACAAGAACAGGATAAAACAATGGTAGAACTGATGATCCTCTACACTCAAGACAAGAACAGGATAAAACAGTGGTAGAACTGATGATCCTCTACACTTAAGACAAGAACAGGATAAAACAGTGGTAGAACCGATGATCCTCTACACTCAAGACAAGAACAGGATAAAACAGTGGTAGAACTTATGATCCTCTACACTCAAGACAAGAACAGGATAAAACAGTGGTAGAACTTATGATCCTCTACACTCAAGACAAGAACAGGATAAAACAGTGGAAGAACTGATGATCTTCTACACTCAGGATAAAACAGTGGTAGAACTGATGATCCTCTACACTCAGGATAAAACAGTGGTAGAACTCATGATCCTCTACACTCAGGATAAAACAGTAGTAGAACTGATGATCCTCTACACTCAAGACAAGAACAGAATAAAACAGGGGTAGAACTCATGATCCTCTACACTCAAGACAAGAACAGGATAAAACAGTGGTAGAACTCATGATCCTCTATACTCAAGACAAGAACATGATAAAACAGTGGTAGAACTGATGATCCTCTACACTCAAGACAAGAACAGGATAAAACAGTGGTAGAACTCATGATCCTCTACACTCAAGACAAGAACATGATAAAACAGTGGTAGAACTGATGATCCTCTACACTCAAGACAAGAACAGGATAAAACAGTGGTAAAACTGATGATCCTCTACACTCAAGACAAGAACAGGATAAAACAGTGGTAGAACTCATGATCCCCATACACTCAAGACAAGAACATGATAAAACAGTGGTAGAACTGATGATCCTCTACACTCAAGACAAGAACAGGATAAAACAGTGGTAGAACTGATGATCCTCTACACTCAAGACAAGAACAGGATAAAACAGTGGGTAGAACTTATGTTCCTCTACACTCAAGACAAGAACAGGATAAAACAGTGGTAGAACTGATGATCCTCTACACTCAAGACAAGAACAGGATAAAACAGTGGTAGAACTTATGATACTCTACACTCAAGACAAGAACAGGATAAAACAGTGGTAGAACTTATGATCCTCTACACTCAAGACAAGAACAGGATAAAACAGTGGTAGAACTCATGATCCTCTACACTCAAGACAAGAACAGGATAAAACAGTGGTAGAACTCATGATCCTCTACACTCAAGACAAGAACAGGATAAAACAGTGGTAGAACTTATGATCCTCTACACTCAAGACAAGAACAGGATAAAACAGTGGTAGAACTCATGATCCTCTACACTCAAGACAAGAACAGGATAAAACAGTGGTAGAACTCATGATCCTCTACACTCAAGACAAGAACAGGATAAAACAGTGGTAGAACTCATGATCCTCTACACTCAGACAAGAACAGGATAAAACAATGGTAGAACTGATGATCCTCTACACTCAAGACAAGAACAGGATAAAACAGTGGTAGAACTCATGATCCTCTACACTCAGACAAGAACAGGATAAAACAGTGGTAGAACTGATGATCCTCTACACTCAAGACAAGAACAGGATAAAACAGTGGTAGAACTTATGATACTCTACACTCAAGACAAGAACAGGATAAAACAGTGGTAGAACTTATGATCCTCTACACTCAAGACAAGAACAGGATAAAACAGTGGTAGAACTCATGATCCTCTACACTCAAGACAAGAACAGGATAAAACAGTGGTAGAACTCATGATCCTCTACACTCAAGACAAGAACAGGATAAAACAGTGGTAGAACTTATGATCCTCTACACTCAAGACAAGAACAGGATAAAACAGTGGTAGAACTCATGATCCTCTACACTCAAGACAAGAACAGGATAAAACAGTGGTAGAACTCATGATCCTCTACACTCAAGACAAGAACAGGATAAAACAGTGGTAGAACTCATGATCCTCTACACTCAGACAAGAACAGGATAAAACAATGCTAGAACTGATGATCCTCTACACTCAAGACAAGAACAGGATAAAACAGTGGTAGAACTGATGATCCTCTACACTCAGACAAGAACAGGATAAAACAATGCTAGAACTGATGATCCTCTACACTCAGACAAGAACAGGATAAAACAATGCTAGAACTGATGATCCTCTACACTCAGACAAGAACAGGATAAAACAATGGTAGAACTGATGATCCTCTACACTCAGACAAGAACAGGATAAAACAGTGGTAGCACTGATGATCCTCTACACTCAAGACAAGAACAGGATAAAACAGTGGTAGCACTGATGATCCTCTACACTCAAGACAAGAACAGGATAAAACAGGGGCAGAACTCATGATCCTCTACACTCAAGACAAGAACAGGATAAAACAGTGGTAGAACTCATGATCCTCTACACTCAGACAAGAACAGGATAAAACAGTGGTAGAACTGATGATCCTCTACACTCAGACAAGAACAGGATAAAACAATGGTAGAACTGATGATCCTCTACACTCAAGACAAGAACAGGATAAAACAGTGGTAGAACTGATGATCCTCTACACTCAGACAAGAACAGCATAAAACAGTGGTAGAACTGATGATCCTCTACACTCAAGACAAGAACAGGATAAAACAATGGTAGAACTGATGATCCTCTACACTCAAGACAAGAACAGGATAAAACAGTGGTAGAACTGATGATCCTCTACACTCAGACAAGAACAGGATAAAACAATGCTAGAACTGATGATCCTCTACACTCAAGACAAGAACAGGATAAAACAGTGGTAGAACTCATGATCCTCTACACTCAGACAAGAACAGGATAACACAGTGGTAGAACTCATGATCCTCTACACTCAGACAAGAACAGGATAAAACAATGGTAGAACTGATGATCCTCTACACTCAGGATAAAACAGTGGTAGAACTGATGATCCTCTACACTCAGGATAAAACAGTGGTAGAACTCATGATCCTCTACACTCAGGATAAAACAGTAGTAGAACTGATGATCCTCTACACTCAAGACAAGAACAGAATAAAACAGTGGTAGAACTCATGATCCTCTACACTCAAGACAAGAACAGGATAAAACTGGTAGAACTCATGATCCTCTATACTCAAGACAAGAACATGATAAAACAGTGGTAGAACTGATGATCCTCTACACTCAAGACAAGAACAGGATAAAACAGTGGTAGAACTCATGATCCTCTACACTCAAGACAAGAACAGGATAAAACAGTGGTAGAACTGATGATCCTCTACACTCAAGACAAGAACAGGATAAAACAGTGGTAAAACTGATGATCCTCTACACTCAAGACAAGAACAGGATAAAACAGTGGTAGAACTCATGATACTCTACACTCAAGACAAGAACATGATAAAATAGTGGTAGAACTGATGATCCTCTACACTCAAGACAAGAACAGGATAAAACAGTGGTAGAACTGATGATCCTCTACACTCAAGACAAGAACAGGATAAAGCAGTGGGTAGAACTTATGTTCCTCTACACTCAAGACAAGAACAGGATAAAACAGTGGTAGAACTTATGATCCTCTACACTCAAGACAAGAACAGGATAAAACAGTGGTAGAACTCATGATCCTCTACACTCAAGACAAGAACAGGATAAAACAGTGGTAGAACTCATGATCCTCTACACTCAAGACAAGAACAGGATAAAACAGTGGTAGAACTTATGATCCTCTACACTCAAGACAAGAACAGGATAAAACAGTGGTAGAACTGATGATCTTCTACACTCAAGAAAAGAACAGGATAAAACGGGTAGAACTCATGATCCTCTACATTCAAGACAAGAACAGGATAAAACAGTGGTAGAACTCATGATCCTCTACACTCAGACAAGAACAGGATAAAACAATGGTAGAACTGATGATCCTCTACACTCAAGACAAGAACAGGATAAAACAGTGGTAGAACTGATGATCCTCTACACTCAAGACAAGAACAGGATAAAACAGTGGTAGAACTGATGATCCTCTACACTCAGACAAGAACAGGATAAAACAGGGGTAGAACTCATGATCCTCTACACTCAAGACAAGAACAGGATAAAACAGTGGTAGAACTCATGATCCTCTACACTCAGACAAGAACAGGATAAAACAGTGGTAGAACTCATGATCCTCTACACTCAGACAAGAACAGGATAAAACAATGGTAGAACTGATGATCCTCTACACTCAGACAAGAACAGGATAAAGCAGTGGTAGAACTGATGATCCTCTACACTCAGACAAGAACAGGATAAAACAATGGTAGAACTGATGATCCTCTACACTCAAGACAAGAACAGGATAAAACAGTGGTAGAACTCATGATCCTCTACACTCAAGACAAGAACAGGATAAAACAGTGGTAGAACTGATGATCCTCTACACTCAGACAAGAACAGGATAAAACAGTGGTAGAACTCATGATCCTCTACACTCAGACAAGAACAGGATAAAACAATGGTAGAACTGATGATCCTCTACACTCAGACAAGAACAGGATAAAACAGTGGTAGAACTGATGATCCTCTACACTCAGACAAGAACAGGATAAAACAATGGTAGAACTGATGATCCTCTACACTCAAGACAAGAACAGGATAAAACAGTGGTAGAACTCATGATCCTCTACACTCAAGACAAGAACAGGATAAAACAGTGGTAGAACTGATGATCCTCTACACTCAGACAAGAACAGGATAAAACAGGGGCAGAACTCATGATCCTCTACACTCAAGACAAAAACAGGATAAAACAGTGGTAGAACTCATGATCCTCTACACTCAGACAAGAACAGGATAAAACAGTGGTAGAACTGATGATCCTCTACACTCAAGACAAGAACAGGATAAAACAATGGTAGAACTGATGATCCTCTACACTCAAGACAAGAACAGGATAAAACAATGGTAGAACTGATGATCCTCTACACTCAGACAAGAACAGCATAAAACAATGGTAGAACTGATGATCCTCTACACTCAGACAAGAACAGCATAAAACAATGGTAGAACTGATGATCCTCTACACTCAAGACAAAAACAGGATAAAACAGTGGTAGAACTCATGATCCTCTACACTCAGACAAGAACAGGATAAAACAATGGTAGAACTGATGATCCTCTACACTCAGACAAGAACAGGATAAAACAGTGGTAGAACTGATGATCCTCTACACTCAGACAAGAACAGGATAAAACAGTGGTAAAACTGATGATCCTCTACACTCAAGACAAGAACAGGATAAAACAGTGGTAGAACTCATGATCCTCTACACTCAAGACAAGAACAGGATAAAACAGTGGTAGAACTGATGATCCTCTACACTCAAGACAAGAACAGGATAAAACAATGGTAGAACTCATGATCCTCTACACTCAGACAAGAACAGGATAAAACAGTGGTAAAACTGATGATCCTCTACACTCAAGACAAGAACAGGATAAAACAGTGGTAGAACTCATGATCCTCTACACTCAAGACAAGAACAGGATAAAACAGTGGTAGAACTGATGATCCTCTACACTCAAGACAAGAACAGGATAAAACAATGGTAGAACTCATGATCCTCTACACTCAGACAAGAACAGGATAAAACAATGGTAGAACTCATGATCCTCTACACTCAAGACAAGAACAGGATAAAACAGTGGTAGAACTGATGATCCTCTACACTCAAGACAAGAACAGGATAAAACAGTGGTAGAACTGATGATCCTCTACACTCAGACAAGAACAGGATAAAACAATGGTAGAACTCATGATCCTCTACACTCAAGACAAGAACAGGATAAAACAGTGGTAGAACTCATGATCCTCTACACTCAAGACAAGAACAGGATAAAACAATGGTAGAACTGATGATCCTCTACACTCAAGACAAGAACAGGATAAAACAGTGGTAGAACTCATGATCCTCTACACTCAAGACAAGAACAGGATAAAACAATGGTAGAACTCATGATCCTCTACACTCAGACAAGAACAGGATAAAACAATGCTAGAACTGATGATCCTCTACACTCAAGACAAGAACAGGATAAAACAGTGGTAGAACTGATGATCCTCTACACTCAAGACAAGAACAGGATAAAACAGTGGTAGAACTTATGATCCTCTACACTCAAGACAAGAACAGGATAAAACAGTGGTAGAACTGATGATCCTCTACACTCAAGACAAGAACAGGATAAAACAATGGTAGAACTGATGATCCTCTACACTCAAGACAAGAACAGGATAAAACAGTGGTAGAACTGATGATCCTCTACACTCAAGAAAAGAACAGGATAAAACAGGGGTAGAACTGATGATCCTCTACACTCAAGACAAGAACAGGATAAAACAGTGCTAGAACTGATGATCCTCTACACTCAAGACAAGAACAGGATAAAACAGTGGTAGAACTCATGATCCTCTACACTCAGACAAGAACAGGATAAAACAGTGGTAGAACTCATGATCCTCTACACTCAAGACAAGAACAGGATAAAACAGTGGTAGAACTGATGATCCTCTACACTCAAGACAAGAACAGGATAAAACAGTGGTAGAACTCATGATCCTCTACACTCAGACAAGAACAGGATAAAACAATGGTAGAACTCATGATCCTCTACACTCAAGACAAGAACAGGATAAAACAGTGGTAGAACTGATGATCCTCTACACTCAAGACAAGAACAGGATAAAACAATGGTAGAACTGATGATCCTCTACACTCAGACAAGAACAGGATAAAACAATGGTAGAACTGATGATCCTCTACACTCAGACAAGAACAGGATAAAACAGTGGTAGAACTGATGATCCTCTACACTCAAGACAAGAACAGGATAAAACAGTGGTAGAACTGATGATCCTCTACACTCAAGAAAAGAACAGGATAAAACAGGGGTAGAACTGATGATCCTCTACACTCAAGACAAGAACAGGATAAAACAGTGCTAGAACTGATGATCCTCTACACTCAAGACAAGAACAGGATAAAACAGTGGTAGAACTCATGATCCTCTACACTCAGACAAGAACAGGATAAAACAGTGGTAGAACTCATGATCCTCTACACTCAGACAAGAACAGGATAAAACAATGGTAGTACTGATGATCCTCTACACTCAAGACAAGAACAGGATAAAACAGTGGTAGAACTGATGATCCTCTACACTCAAGACAAGAACAGGATAAAACAGTGGTAGAACCGATGATCCTCTACACTCAAGACAAGAACAGGATAAAACAGTGGTAGAACTTATGATCCTCTACACTCAAGACAAGAACAGGATAAAACAGTGGTAGAACTTATGATCCTCTACACTCAAGACAAGAACAGGATAAAACAATGGTAGAACTCATGATCCTCTACACTCAAGACAAGAACAGGATAAAACAGTGGTAGAACTCATGATCCTCTACACTCAAGACAAGAACAGGATAAAACAGTGGTAGAACTGATGATCCTCTACACTCAGACAAGAACAGGATAAAACAATGGTAGAACTGATGATCCTCTACACTCAAGACAAGAACAGGATAAAACAATGGTAGAACTCATGATCCTCTACACTCAAGACAAGAACAGGATAAAACAGTGGTAGAACTGATGATCCTCTACACTCAAGACAAGAACAGGATAAAACAGTGGTAGAACTGATGATCCTCTACACTCAGACAAGAACAGGATAAAACAATGGTAGAACTGATGATCCTCTACACTCAAGACAAGAACAGGATAAAACAATGGTAGAACTGATGATCCTCTACACTCAAGACAAGAACAGGATAAAACAGTGGTAGAACTCATGATCCTCTACACTCAGACAAGAACAGGATAAAACAATGGTAGAACTCATGATCCTCTACACTCAGACAAGAACAGGATAAAACAATGCTAGAACTGATGATCCTCTACACTCAAGACAAGAACAGGATAAAACAGTGGTAGAACTGATGATCCTCTACACTCAAGACAAGAACAGGATAAAACAGTGGTAGAACTTATGATCCTCTACACTCAAGACAAGAACAGGATAAAACAGTGGTAGAACTGATGATCCTCTACACTCAAGACAAGAACAGGATAAAACAATGGTAGAACTGATGATCCTCTACACTCAGACAAGAACAGGATAAAACAATGGTAGAACTGATGATCCTCTACACTCAGACAAGAACAGGATAAAACAGTGGTAGAACTGATGATCCTCTACACTCAAGACAAGAACAGGATAAAACAGTGGTAGAACTGATGATCCTCTACACTCAAGAAAAGAACAGGATAAAACAGGGGTAGAACTGATGATCCTCTACACTCAAGACAAGAACAGGATAAAACAGTGCTAGAACTGATGATCCTCTACACTCAAGACAAGAACAGGATAAAACAGTGGTAGAACTCATGATCCTCTACACTCAGACAAGAACAGGATAAAACAGTGGTAGAACTCATGATCCTCTACACTCAAGACAAGAACAGGATAAAACAGTGGTAGAACTGATGATCCTCTACACTCAAGACAAGAACAGGATAAAACAGTGGTAGAACTCATGATCCTCTACACTCAGACAAGAACAGGATAAAACAATGGTAGAACTCATGATCCTCTACACTCAAGACAAGAACAGGATAAAACAGTGGTAGAACTGATGATCCTCTACACTCAAGACAAGAACAGGATAAAACAATGGTAGAACTGATGATCCTCTACACTCAGACAAGAACAGGATAAAACAATGGTAGAACTGATGATCCTCTACACTCAGACAAGAACAGGATAAAACAGTGGTAGAACTGATGATCCTCTACACTCAAGACAAGAACAGGATAAAACAGTGGTAGAACTGATGATCCTCTACACTCAAGAAAAGAACAGGATAAAACAGGGGTAGAACTGATGATCCTCTACACTCAAGACAAGAACAGGATAAAACAGTGCTAGAACTGATGATCCTCTACACTCAAGACAAGAACAGGATAAAACAGTGGTAGAACTCATGATCCTCTACACTCAGACAAGAACAGGATAAAACAGTGGTAGAACTCATGATCCTCTACACTCAGACAAGAACAGGATAAAACAATGGTAGTACTGATGATCCTCTACACTCAAGACAAGAACAGGATAAAACAGTGGTAGAACTGATGATCCTCTACACTCAAGACAAGAACAGGATAAAACAGTGGTAGAACCGATGATCCTCTACACTCAAGACAAGAACAGGATAAAACAGTGGTAGAACTTATGATCCTCTACACTCAAGACAAGAACAGGATAAAACAGTGGTAGAACTTATGATCCTCTACACTCAAGACAAGAACAGGATAAAACAGTGGAAGAACTGATGATCTTCTACACTCAGGATAAAACAGTGGTAGAACTGATGATCCTCTACACTCAGGATAAAACAGTGGTAGAACTCATGATCCTCTACACTCAGGATAAAACAGTAGTAGAACTGATGATCCTCTACACTCAAGACAAGAACAGAATAAAACAGTGGTAGAACTCATGATCCTCTACACTCAAGACAAGAACAGGATAAAACAGTGGTAGAACTTATGATCCTCTATACTCAAGACAAGAACATGATAAAACAGTGGTAGAACTGATGATCCTCTACACTCAAGACAAGAACAGGATAAAACAGTGGTAGAACTCATGATCCTCTACACTCAAGACAAGAACAGGATAAAACAGTGGTAGAACCGATGATCCTCTACACTCAAGACAAGAACAGGATAAAACAGTAGTAGAACTTATGATCCTCTACACTCAAGACAAGAACAGGATAAAACAGTGGTAGAACTTATGATCCTCTACACTCAAGACAAGAACAGGATAAAACAGTAGTAGAACTCATGATCCTCTACACTCAAGACAAGAACAGGATAAAACAGTGGTAGAACTCATGATCCTCTACACTCAAGACAAGAACAGGATAAAACAGTGGTAGAACTCATGATCCTCTACACTCAAGACAAGAACAGGATAAAACAGTGGTAGAACTCATGATCCTCTACACTCAAGACAAGAACAGGATAAAACAGTGGTAGAACCGATGATCCTCTACACTCAAGACAAGAACAGGATAAAACAGTGGTAGAACTTATGATCCTCTACACTCAAGACAAGAACAGGATAAAACAGTGGTAGAACTTATGATCCTCTACACTCAAGACAAGAACAGGATAAAACAGTGGAAGAACTGATGATCTTCTACACTCAGGATAAAACAGTGGTAGAACTGATGATCCTCTACACTCAGGATAAAACAGTGGTAGAACTCATGATCCTCTACACTCAGGATAAAACTGGTAGAACTGATGATCCTCTACACTCAAGACAAGAACAGGATAAAACAGTGGTAGAACTGATGATCCTCTACACTCAAGACAAGAACAGGATAAAACAGTGGTAGAACTCATGATCCTCTATACTCAAGACAAGAACATGATAAAACAGTGGTAGAACTGATGATCCTCTACACTCAAGACAAGAACAGGATAAAACAGTGGTAGAACTCATGATCCTCTACACTCAAGACAAGAACATGATAAAACAGTGGTAGAACTGATGATCCTCTACACTCAAGACAAGAACAGGATAAAACAGTGGTAAAACTGATGATCCTCTACACTCAAGACAAGAACAGGATAAAACAGTGGTAGAACTCATGATCCTCTACACTCAAGACAAGAACATGATAAAACAGTGGTAGAACTGATGATCCTCTACACTCAAGACAAGAACAGGATAAAACAGTGGTAGAACTGATGATCCTCTACACTCAAGACAAGAACAGGATAAAACAGTGGTAGAACTGATGATCCTCTACACTCAAGACAAGAACAGGATAAAACAGTGGTAGAACTGATGATACTCTACACTCAAGACAAAAACAGGATAAAACAGTGGTAGAACTTATGATCCTCTACACTCAAGACAAGAACAGGATAAAACAGTGGTAGAACTCATGATCCTCTACACTCAAGACAAGAACAGGATAAAACTGGTAGAACTCATGATCCTCTACACCCAAGACAAGAACAGGATAAAACAGTGGTAGAACTTATGATCCTCTACACTGAAGACAAGAACAGGATAAAACAGTGGTAGAACTCATGATCCTCTACACTCAAGACAAGAACAGGATAAAACAGTGGTAGAACTGATGATCCTCTACACTCAAGACAAGAACAGGATAAAACAGTGGTAGAACTGATGATCCTCTACACTCAAGACAAGAACAGGATAAAACAGTGGTAGAACTGATGATCCTCTACACTCAGACAAGAACAGGATAAAACAGGGGCAGAATTCATGATCCTCTACACTCAAGACAAAAACAGGATAAAACAGTGGTAGAACTCATGATCCTCTACACTCAGACAAGAACAGGATGTAACAGTGGTAGAACTGATGATCCTCTACACTCAGACAAGAACAGGATAAAACAATGGTAGAACTGATGATCCTCTACACTCAGACAAGAACAGGATAAAACAGTGGTAGAACTTATGATCCTCTACACTCAAGACAAGAACAGGATAAAACAGTGGTAGAACTCATGATCCTCTACACTCAGACAAGAACAGGATAAAACAATGGTAGAACTGATGATCCTCTACACTCAGACAAGAACAGGATAAAACAGTGGTAGAACTTATGATCCTCTACACTCAAGACAAGAACAGGATAAAACAGTGGTAGAACTCATGATCCTCTACACTCAGACAAGAACAGGATAAAACAGTGGTAGAACTGATGATCCTCTACACTCAGACAAGAACAGGATAAAACAATGCTAGAACTGATGATCCTCTACACTCAAGACAAGAACAGGATAAAACAGTGGTAGAACTCATGATCCTCTACACTCAGACAAGAACAGGATAAAACAATGGTAGAACTCATGATCCTCTACACTCAGACAAGAACAGGATAAAACAATGGTAGAACTGATGATCCTCTACACTCAAGACAAGAACAGCATAAAACAGTGGTAGAACTGATGATCCTCTACACTCAAGACAAGAACAGGATAAAACAGTGGTAGAACCGATGATCCTCTACACTCAAGACAAGAACAGGATAAAACAGTGGTAGAACTTATGATCCTCTACACTCAAGACAAGAACAGGATAAAACAGTGGTAGAACTTATGATCCTCTACACTCAAGACAAGAACAGGATAAAACAGTGGAAGAACTGATGATCTTCTACACTCAGGATAAAACAGTGGTAGAACTGATGATCCTCTACACTCAGGATAAAACAGTGGTAGAACTCATGATCCTCTACACTCAGGATAAAACAGTAGTAGAACTGATGATCCTCTACACTCAAGACAAGAACAGAATAAAACAGTGGTAGAACTCATGATCCTCTACACTCAAGACAAGAACAGGATAAAACAGTGGTAGAACTCATGATCCTCTATACTCAAGACAAGAACATGATAAAACAGTGGTAGAACTGATGATCCTCTACACTCAAGACAAGAACAGGATAAAACAGTGGTAGAACTCATGATCCTCTACACTCAAGACAAGAACATGATAAAACAGTGGTAGAACTGATGATCCTCTACACTCAAGACAAGAACAGGATAAAACAGTGGTAAAACTGATGATCCTCTACACTCAAGACAAGAACAGGATAAAACAGTGGTAGAACTCATGATCCTCTACACTCAAGACAAGAACAGGATAAAACAGTGGTAGAACCGATGATCCTCTACACTCAAGACAAGAACAGGATAAAACAGTAGTAGAACTTATGATCCTCTACACTCAAGACAAGAACAGGATAAAACAGTGGTAGAACTTATGATCCTCTACACTCAAGACAAGAACAGGATAAAACAGTGGTAGAACTCATGATCCTCTACACTCAGACAAGAACAGGATAAAACAATGGTAGAACTGATGATCCTCTACACTCAAGACAAGAACAGGATAAAACAGTGGTAGAACTGATGATCCTCTACACTCAAGACAAGAACAGGATAAAACAGTGGTAGAACTGATGATCCTCTACACTCAAGACAAGAACAGGATAAAACAGTGGTAGAACTCATGATCCTCTACACTCAAGACAAGAACAGGATAAAACAGTGGTAGAACTCATGATCCTCTACACTCAGACAAGAACAGGATAAAACAATGGTAGAACTGATGATCCTCTACACTCAGACAAGAACAGGATAAAACAATGCTAGAACTGATGATCCTCTACACTCAAGACAAGAACAGGATAAAACAGTGGTATAACTCATGATCCTCTACACTCAGACAAGAACAGGATAAAACAGTGGTAGAACTGATGATCCTCTACACTCAGACAAGAACAGGATAAAACAATGGTAGAACTGATGATCCTCTACACTCAAGACAAGAACAGGATAAAACAGTGGTAGAACTGATGATCCTCTACACTCAAGACAAGAACAGGATAAAACAGTGGTAGAACCGATGATCCGCTACACTCAAGACAAGAACAGGATAAAACAGTGGTAGAACTTATGATCCTCTACACTCAAGACAAGAACAGGATAAAACTGGTAGAACTTATGATCCTCTACACTCAAGACAAGAACAGGATAAAACAGTGGAAGAACTGATGATCTTCTACACTCAGGATAAAACAGTGGTAGAACTGATGATCCTCTACACTCAGGATAAAACAGTGGTAGAACTCATGATCCTCTACACTCAGGATAAAACAATAGTAGAACTGATGATCCTCTACACTCAAGACAAGAACAGAATAAAACATTGGTAGAACTCATGATCCTCTACACTCAAGACAAGAACAGGATAAAACAGTGGTAGAACTCATGATCCTCTACACTCAAGACAAGAACATGATAAAACAGTGGTAGAACTGATGATCCTCTACACTCAAGACAAGAACAGGATAAAACAGTGGTAAAACTGATGATCCTCTACACTCAAGACAAGAACAGGATAAAACAGTGGTAGAACTCATGATCCTCTACACTCAAGACAAGAACATGATAAAACAGTGGTAGAACTGATGATCCTCTACACTCAAGACAAGAACAGGATAAAACAGTGGTAGAACTGATGATCCTCTACACTCAAGACAAGAACAGGATAAAACAGTGGGTAGAACTTATGTTCCTCTACACTCAAGACAAGAACAGGATAAAACAGTGGTAGAACTGATGATCCTCTACACTCAAGACAAGAACAGGATAGAACAGTGGTAGAACTCATGATCCTCTACACTCAAGACAAGAACAGGATAAAACAGTGGTAGAACTCATGATCCTCTACACTCAAGACAAGAACAGGATAAAACAGTGGTAGAACTTATGATCCTCTACACTCAAGACAAGAACAGGATAAAACAGTGGTAGAACTCATGATCCTCTACACTCAAGACAAGAACAGGATAAAACAGTGGTAGAACTCATGATCCTCTACACTCAAGACAAGAACAGGATAAAACAGTGGTAGAACTCATGATCCTCTACACTCAGACAAGAACAGGATAAAACAATGGTAGAACTGATGATCCTCTACACTCAAGACAAGAACAGGATAAAACAGTGGTAGAACTGATGATCCTCTACACTCAAGACAAGAACAGGATAAAACAGTGGTAGAACTGATGATCCTCTACACTCAAGACAAGAACAGGATAAAACGGGCAGAACTCATGATCCTCTACACTCAAGACAAGAATAGGATAAAACAGTGGTAGAACTCATGATCCTCTACACTCAGACAAGAACAGGATAAAACAGTGGTAGAACTCATGATCCTCTACACTCAGACAAGAACAGGATAAAACAATGGTAGAACTGATGATCCTCTACAATCAAGACAAGAACAGGATAAAACAGTGGTAGAACTGATGATCCTCTACACTCAAGACAAGAACAGGATAAAACAGTGGTAGAACTGATGATCCTCTACACTCAAGACAAGAACAGGATAAAACAATGCTAGAACTGATGATCCTCTACACTCAAGACAAGAACAGGATAAAACAGTGGTAGCACTCATGATCCTCTACACTCAGACAAGAACAGGATAAAACAGTGGTAGAACTCATGATCCGCTACACTCAGACAAGAACAGGATAAAACAATGGTAGAACTGATGATCCTCTACACTCAAGACAAGAACAGGATAAAACAGTGGTAGAACTGATGATCCTCTACACTCAAGACAAGAACAGGATAAAACAGTGGAAGAACTGATGATCTTCTACACTCAGGATAAAACAGTGGTAGAACTGATGATCCTCTACACTCAGGATAAAACAGTGGTAGAACTCATTATCCTCTACACTCAGGATAAAACAGTAGTAGAACTGATGATCCTCTACACTCAAGACAAGAACAGAATAAAACAGTGGTAGAACTCATGATCCTCTACACTCAAGACAAGAACAGGATAAAACAGTGGTAGAACTCATGATCCTCTATACTCAAGACAAGAACATGATAAAACAGTGGTAGAACTGATGATCCTCTACACTCAAGACAAGAACAGGATAAAACAGTGGTAGAACTCATGATCCTCTACACTCAAGACAAGAACAGGATAAAACAGTGGTAGAACCGATGATCCTCTACACTCAAGACAAGAACAGGATAAAACAGTGGTAGAACTTATGATCCTCTACACTCAAGACAAGAACAGGATAAAACAGTGGTAGAACTTATGATCCTCTACACTCAAGACAAGAACAGGATAAAACAGTAGTAGAACTTATGATCCTCTACACTCAAGACAAGAACAGGATAAAACTGGTAGAACTCATGATCCTCTACACTCAAGACAAGAACAGGATAAAACAGTGGTAGAACTCATGATCCTCTACACTCAAGACAAGAACAGGATAAAACAGTGGTAGAACTCATGATCCTCTACACTCAAGACAAGAACAGGATAAAACAGTGGTAGAACCGATGATCCTCTACACTCAAGACAAGAACAGGATAAAACAGTGGTAGAACTTATGATCCTCTACACTCAAGACAAGAACAGGATAAAACTGGTAGAACTTATGATCCTCTACACTCAAGACAAGAACAGGATAAAACAGTGGAAGAACTGATGATCTTCTACACTCAGGATAAAACAGTGGTAGAACTGATGATCCTCTACACTCAGGATAAAACAGTGGTAGAACTCATGATCCTCTACACTCAGGATAAAACAGTGGTAGAACTGATGATCCTCTACACTCAAGACAAGAACAGGATAAAACAGTGGTAGAACTCATGATCCTCTATACTCAAGACAAGAACATGATAAAACAGTGGTAGAACTGATGATCCTCTACACTCAAGACAAGAACAGGATAAAACAGTGGTAGAACTCATGATCCTCTACACTCAAGACAAGAACATGATAAAACAGTGGTAGAACTGATGATCCTCTACACTCAAGACAAGAACAGGATAAAACAGTGGTAAAACTGATGATCCTCTACACTCAAGACAAGAACAGGATAAAACAGTGGTAGAACTCATGATCCTCTACACTCAAGACAAGAACATGATAAAACAGTGGTAGAACTCATGATCCTCTACACTCAAGACAAGAACAGGATAAAACAGTGGTAGAACTGATGATCCTCTACACTCAAGACAAGAACAGGATAAAACAGTGGGTAGAACTTATGTTCCTCTACACTCAAGACAAGAACAGGATAAAACAATGGTAGAACTGATGATCCTCTACACTCAAGACAAGAACAGGATAAAACAGGGGTAGAACTGATGATCCTCTACACTCAAGACAAGAACAGGATAAAACAGTGGTAGAACTCATGATCCTCTACACTCAAGACAAGAACAGGATAAAACAATGGTAGAACTGATGATCCTCTACACTCAAGACAAGAACAGGATAAAACAGTGGTAGAACTCATGATCCTCTATACTCAAGACAAGAACATGATAAAACAGTGGTAGAACTGATGATCCTCTACACTCAAGACAAGAACAGGATAAAACAGTGGTAGAACTCATGATCCTCTACACTCAAGACAAGAACAGGATAAAACAGTGGTAGAACTTATGATCCTCTACACTCAAGACAAGAACAGGATAAATCAGTGGTAGAACTCATGATCCTCTACACTCAAGACAAGAACAGGATAAAACAGTGGTAGAACTCATGATCCTCTACACCCAAGACAAGAACAGGATAAAACAATGGTAGAACTCATGATCCTCTACACTCAAGACAAGAACAGGATAAAACAGTGGTAGAACTCATGATCCTCTACACTCAAGACAAGAACAGGATAAAACAGTGGTAGAACTGATGATCCTCTACACTCAAGACAAGAACAGGATAAAACAGTGGTAGAACTCATGATCCTCTACACTCAGACAAGAACAGGATAAAACAATGGTAGAACTGATGATCCTCTACACTCAGACAAGAACAGGATAAAACAATGGTAGAACTGATGATCCTCTACACTCAAGACAAGAACAGGATAAAACAGTGGTAGAACTGATGATCCTCTACACTCAAGACAAGAACAGGATAAAACAGTGGAAGAACTGATGATCTTCTACACTCAGGATAAAACAGTGGTAGAACTGATGATCCTCTACACTCAGGATAAAACAGTGGTAGAACTCATGATCCTCTACACTCAGGATAAAACAGTAGTAGAACTGATGATCCTCTACACTCAAGACAAGAACAGAATAAAACAGTGGTAGAACTCATGATCCTCTACACTCAAGACAAGAACAGGATAAAACAGTGGTAGAACTCATGATCCTCTATACTCAAGACAAGAACATGATAAAACAGTGGTAGAACTGATGATCCTCTACACTCAAGACAAGAACAGGATAAAACAGTGGTAGAACTCATGATCCTCTACACTCAAGACAAGAACAGGATAAAACAGTGGTAGAACCGATGATCCTCTACACTCAAGACAAGAACAGGATAAAACAGTGGTAGAACTTATGATCCTCTACACTCAAGACAAGAACAGGATAAAACAGTGGTAGAACTTATGATCCTCTACACTCAAGACAAGAACAGGATAAAACAGTAGTAGAACTTATGATCCTCTACACTCAAGACAAGAACAGGATAAAACTGGTAGAACTCATGATCCTCTACACTCAAGACAAGAACAGGATAAAACAGTGGTAGAACTCATGATCCTCTACACTCAAGACAAGAACAGGATAAAACAGTGGTAGAACTCATGATCCTCTACACTCAAGACAAGAACAGGATAAAACAGTGGTAGAACCGATGATCCTCTACACTCAAGACAAGAACAGGATAAAACAGTGGTAGAACTTATGATCCTCTACACTCAAGACAAGAACAGGATAAAACTGGTAGAACTTATGATCCTCTACACTCAAGACAAGAACAGGATAAAACAGTGGAAGAACTGATGATCTTCTACACTCAGGATAAAACAGTGGTAGAACTGATGATCCTCTACACTCAGGATAAAACAGTGGTAGAACTCATGATCCTCTACACTCAGGATAAAACAGTGGTAGAACTGATGATCCTCTACACTCAAGACAAGAACAGGATAAAACAGTGGTAGAACTCATGATCCTCTATACTCAAGACAAGAACATGATAAAACAGTGGTAGAACTGATGATCCTCTACACTCAAGACAAGAACAGGATAAAACAGTGGTAGAACTCATGATCCTCTACACTCAAGACAAGAACATGATAAAACAGTGGTAGAACTGATGATCCTCTACACTCAAGACAAGAACAGGATAAAACAGTGGTAAAACTGATGATCCTCTACACTCAAGACAAGAACAGGATAAAACAGTGGTAGAACTCATGATCCTCTACACTCAAGACAAGAACATGATAAAACAGTGGTAGAACTCATGATCCTCTACACTCAAGACAAGAACAGGATAAAACAGTGGTAGAACTGATGATCCTCTACACTCAAGACAAGAACAGGATAAAACAGTGGGTAGAACTTATGTTCCTCTACACTCAAGACAAGAACAGGATAAAACAATGGTAGAACTGATGATCCTCTACACTCAAGACAAGAACAGGATAAAACAGGGGTAGAACTGATGATCCTCTACACTCAAGACAAGAACAGGATAAAACAGTGGTAGAACTCATGATCCTCTACACTCAAGACAAGAACAGGATAAAACAATGGTAGAACTGATGATCCTCTACACTCAAGACAAGAACAGGATAAAACAGTGGTAGAACTGATGATCCTCTACACTCAAGACAAGAACAGGATAAAACAGTGGTAGAACTGATGATCCTCTACACTCAAGACAAGAACAGGATAAAACAGTGGTAGAACTGATGATACTCTACACTCAAGACAAGAACAGGATAAAACAGTGGTAGAACTTATGATCCTCTACACTCAAGACAAGAACAGGATAAATCAGTGGTAGAACTCATGATCCTCTACACTCAAGACAAGAACAGGATAAAACAGTGGTAGAACTCATGATCCTCTACACCCAAGACAAGAACAGGATAAAACAATGGTAGAACTCATGATCCTCTACACTCAAGACAAGAACAGGATAAAACAGTGGTAGAACTCATGATCCTCTACACTCAAGACAAGAACAGGATAAAACAGTGGTAGAACTGATGATCCTCTACACTCAAGACAAGAACAGGATAAAACAGTGGTAGAACTCATGATCCTCTACACTCAGACAAGAACAGGATAAAACAATGGTAGAACTGATGATCCTCTACACTCAAGACAAGAACAGGATAAAAGAGTGGTAGAACTGATGATCCTCTACACTCAAGACAAGAACAGGATAAAACAGTGGTAGAACTGATGATCCTCTACACTCAGACAAGAACAGGATAAAACAGGGGCAGAACTCATGATCCTCTACACTCAAGACAAAAACAGGATAAAACAGTGGTAGAACTCATGATCCTCTACACTCAGACAAGAACAGGATAAAACAGTGGTAGAACTCATGATCCTCTACACTCAAGACAAGAACAGGATAAAACAGTGGTAGAACTCATGATCCTCTACACTCAAGACAAGAACAGGATAAAACAGTGGTAGAACTGATGATCCTCTACACTCAAGACAAGAACAGGATAAAACAGTGGTAGAACTCATGATCCTCTACACTCAGACAAGAACAGGATAAAACAATGGTAGAACTGATGATCCTCTACACTCAAGACAAGAACAGGATAAAACAGTGGTAGAACTGATGATCCTCTACACTCAAGACAAGAACAGGATAAAACAGTGGAAGAACTGATGATCTTCTACACTCAGGATAAAACAGTGGTAGAACTGATGATCCTCTACACTCAGGATAAAACAGTGGTAGAACTCATGATCCTCTACACTCAGGATAAAACAGTAGTAGAACTGATGATCCTCTACACTCAAGACAAGAACAGAATAAAACAGTGGTAGAACTCATGATCCTCTACACTCAAGACAAGAACAGGATAAAACAGTGGTAGAACTCATGATCCTCTATACTCAAGACAAGAACATGATAAAACAGTGGTAGAACTGATGATCCTCTACACTCAAGACAAGAACAGGATAAAACAGTGGTAGAACTCATGATCCTCTACACTCAAGACAAGAACAGGATAAAACAGTGGTAGAACCGATGATCCTCTACACTCAAGACAAGAACAGGATAAAACAGTGGTAGAACTTATGATCCTCTACACTCAAGACAAGAACAGGATAAAACAGTGGTAGAACTTATGATCCTCTACACTCAAGACAAGAACAGGATAAAACAGTAGTAGAACTTATGATCCTCTACACTCAAGACAAGAACAGGATAAAACTGGTAGAACTCATGATCCTCTACACTCAAGACAAGAACAGGATAAAACAGTGGTAGAACTCATGATCCTCTACACTCAAGACAAGAACAGGATAAAACAGTGGTAGAACTCATGATCCTCTACACTCAAGACAAGAACAGGATAAAACAGTGGTAGAACCGATGATCCTCTACACTCAAGACAAGAACAGGATAAAACAGTGGTAGAACTTATGATCCTCTACACTCAAGACAAGAACAGGATAAAACTGGTAGAACTTATGATCCTCTACACTCAAGACAAGAACAGGATAAAACAGTGGAAGAACTGATGATCTTCTACACTCAGGATAAAACAGTGGTAGAACTGATGATCCTCTACACTCAGGATAAAACAGTGGTAGAACTCATGATCCTCTACACTCAGGATAAAACAGTGGTAGAACTGATGATCCTCTACACTCAAGACAAGAACAGGATAAAACAGTGGTAGAACTCATGATCCTCTATACTCAAGACAAGAACATGATAAAACAGTGGTAGAACTGATGATCCTCTACACTCAAGACAAGAACAGGATAAAACAGTGGTAGAACTCATGATCCTCTACACTCAAGACAAGAACATGATAAAACAGTGGTAGAACTGATGATCCTCTACACTCAAGACAAGAACAGGATAAAACAGTGGTAAAACTGATGATCCTCTACACTCAAGACAAGAACAGGATAAAACAGTGGTAGAACTCATGATCCTCTACACTCAAGACAAGAACATGATAAAACAGTGGTAGAACTCATGATCCTCTACACTCAAGACAAGAACAGGATAAAACAGTGGTAGAACTGATGATCCTCTACACTCAAGACAAGAACAGGATAAAACAGTGGGTAGAACTTATGTTCCTCTACACTCAAGACAAGAACAGGATAAAACAATGGTAGAACTGATGATCCTCTACACTCAAGACAAGAACAGGATAAAACAGGGGTAGAACTGATGATCCTCTACACTCAAGACAAGAACAGGATAAAACAGTGGTAGAACTCATGATCCTCTACACTCAAGACAAGAACAGGATAAAACAATGGTAGAACTGATGATCCTCTACACTCAAGACAAGAACAGGATAAAACAGTGGTAGAACTGATGATCCTCTACACTCAAGACAAGAACAGGATAAAAGAGTGGTAGAACTGATGATCCTCTACACTCAAGACAAGAACAGGATAAAACAGTGGTAGAACTGATGATCCTCTACACTCAGACAAGAACAGGATAAAACAGGGGCAGAACTCATGATCCTCTACACTCAAGACAAAAACAGGATAAAACAGTGGTAGAACTCATGATCCTCTACACTCAGACAAGAACAGGATAAAACAGTGGTAGAACTGATGATCCTCTACACTCAGACAAGAACAGGATAAAACAATGGTAGAACTGATGATCCTCTACACTCAGACAAGAAGAGGATAAAACAGTGGTAGAACTGATGATCCTCTACACTCAAGACAAGAACAGGATAAAACAGTGGTAGAACTCATGATCCTCTACACTCAAGACAAGAACAGGATAAAACAGTGGTAGAACTCATGATCCTCTACACTCAAGACAAGAACAGGATAAAACAGTGGTAGAACCGATGATCCTCTACACTCAAGACAAGAACAGGATAAAACAGTGGTAGAACTTATGATCCTCTACACTCAAGACAAGAACAGGATAAAACAGTGGTAGAACTTATGATCCTCTACACTCAAGACAAGAACAGGATAAAACAGTGGAAGAACTGATGATCTTCTACACTCAGGATAAAACAGTGGTAGAACTGATGATCCTCTACACTCAGGATAAAACAGTGGTAGAACTCATGATCCTCTACACTCAGGATAAAACAGTAGTAGAACTGATGATCCTCTACACTCAAGACAAGAACAGAATAAAACAGGGGTAGAACTCATGATCCTCTACACTCAAGACAAGAACAGGATTAAACAGTGGTAGAACTCATGATCCTCTATACTCAAGACAAGAACATGATAAAACAGTGGTAGAACTGATGATCCTCTACACTCAAGACAAGAACAGGATAAAACAGTGGTAGAACTCATGATCCTCTACACTCAAGACAAGAACATGATAAAACAGTGGTAGAACTCATGATCCTCTACACTCAAGACAAGAACAGGATAAAACAGTGGTAGAACTTATGATCCTCTACACTCAAGACAAGAACAGGATAAAACAGTGGTAGAACTGATGATCCTCTACACTCAGACAAGAACAGGATAAAACAGGGGCAGAACTCATGATCCTCTACACTCAAGACAAGAACAGGATAAAACAGTGGTAGAACTGATGATCCTCTACACTCAGACAAGAACAGGATAAAACAATGGTAGAACTGATGATCCTCTACACTCAAGACAAGAACAGGATAAAACAATGGTAGAACTGATGATCCTCTACACTCAAGACAAGAACAGGATAAAACAGTGGTAGAACTGATGATCCTCTACACTCAGACAAGAACAGGATAAAACAATGGTAGAACTGATGATCCTCTACACTCAGACAAGAACAGGATAAAACAATGCTAGAACTGATGATCCTCTACACTCAGACAAGAACAGGATAAAACAATGGTAGAACTTATGATCCTCTACACTCAGACAAGAACAGGATAAAACAATGCTAGAACTGATGATCCTCTACACTCAGACAAGAACAGGATAAAACAATGCTAGAACTGATGATCCTCTACACTCAGACAAGAACAGGATAAAACAATGCTAGAACTGATGATCCTCTACACTCAGACAAGAACAGGATAAAACAATGCTAGAACTGATGATCCTCTACACTCAGACAAGAACAGGATAAAACAATGCTAGAACTGATGATCCTCTACACTCAGACAAGAACAGGATAAAACAATGGTAGAACTGATGATCCTCTACACTCAAGACAAGAACAGGATAAAACAGTGGTATAACTCATGATCCTCTACACTCAGACAAGAACAGGATAAAACAGTGGTAGAACTCATGATCCTCTACACTCAGACAAGAACAGGATAAAACAATGGTAGAACTGATGATCCTCTACACTCAAGACAAGAACAGGATAAAACAGTGGTAGAACTGATGATCCTCTACACTCAAGACAAGAACAGGATAAAGCAGTGGTAGAACCAATGATCCTCTACACTCAAGACAAGAACAGGATAAAACAGTGGTAGAACTGATGATCCTCTACACTCAAGACAAGAACAGGATAAAACAGTGGTAGAACTTATGATCCTCTACACTCAAGACAAGAACAGGATAAAACAGTGGAAGAACTGATGATCTTCTACACTCAGGATAAAACAGTGGTAGAACTGATGATCCTCTACACTCAGGATAAAACAGTGGTAGAACTCATGATCCTCTACACTCAGGATAAAACAGTAGTAGAACTGATGATCCTCTACACTCAAGACAAGAACAGAATAAAACAGTGGTAGAACTCATGATCCTCTACACTCAAGACAAGAACAGGATAAAACAGTGGTAGAACTCATGATCCTCTACACTCAAGACAAGAACAGGATAAAACAATGGTAGAACTGATGATCCTCTACACTCAAGACAAGAACAGGATAAAACAGTGGTAGAACTGATGATCCTCTACACTCAAGACAAGAACAGGATAAAACAGTGGTAGAACTGATGATCCTCTACACTCAAGACAAGAACAGGATAAAACAGTGGTAGAACTGATGATCCTCTACACTCAAGACAAGAACATGATAAAACAGTGGTAGAACTGATGATCCTCTACACTCAAGACAAGAACAGGATAAAACAGTGGTAGAACTCATGATCCTCTACACTCAAGACAAGAACATGATAAAACAGTGGTAGAACTGATGATCCTCTACACTCAAGACAAGAACAGGATAAAACAGTGGTAAAACTGATGATCCTCTACACTCAAGACAAGAACAGGATAAAACAGTGGTAGAACTGATGATCCTCTACACTCAAGACAAGAACAGGATAAAACAGTGGTAGAACTGATGATCCTCTACACTCAAGACAAGAACATGATAAAACAGTGGTAGAACTGATGATCCTCTACACTCAAGACAAGAACAGGATAAAACAGTGGTAGAACTCATGATCCTCTACACTCAAGACAAGAACATGATAAAACAGTGGTAGAACTGATGATCCTCTACACTCAAGACAAGAACAGGATAAAACAGTGGTAAAACTGATGATCCTCTACACTCAAGACAAGAACAGGATAAAACAGTGGTAGAACTCATGATCCTCTACACTCAAGACAAGAACATGATAAAACAGTGGTAGAACTGATGATCCACTACACTCAAGACAAGAACAGGATAAAACAGTGGTAGAACTGATGATCCTCTACACTCAAGACAAGAACAGGATAAAACAGTGGTAAAACTGATGATCCTCTACACTCAAGACAAGAACAGGATAAAACAGTGGTAGAACTCATGATCCTCTACACTCAAGACAAGAACATGATAAAACAGTGGTAGAACTGATGATCCTCTACACTCAAGACAAGAACAGGATAAAACAGTGGTAGAACTGATGATCCTCTACACTCAAGACAAGAACAGGATAAAACAGTGGGTAGAACTTATGTTCCTCTACACTCAAGACAAGAACAGAATAAAACAGTGGTAGAACTGATGATCCTCTACACTCAAGACAAGAACAGGATAAAACAGTGGTAGAACTTATGATACTCTACACTCAAGACAAGAACAGGATAAAACAGTGGTAGAACTTATGATCCTCTACACTCAAGACAAGAACAGGATAAAACAGTGGTAGAACTGATGATCCTCTACACTCAAGACAAGAACAGGATAAAACAGTGGTAGAACTCATGATCCTCTACACTCAAGACAAGAACAGGATACAACAGTGGTAGAACTTATGATCCTCTACACTCAAGACAAGAACAGGATAAAACAGTGGTAGAACTCATGATCCTCTACACTCAAGACAAGAACAGGATAAAACAGTGGTAGAACTCATGATCCTCTACACTCAAGACAAGAACAGGATAAAACAGTGGTAGAACTCATGATCCTCTACACTCAGACAAGAACAGGATAAAACAGTGGTAGAACTGATGATCCTCTACACTCAAGACAAGAACAGGATAAAACAGTGGTAGAACTGATGATCCTCTACACTCAAGACAAGAACAGGATAAAACAGTGGTAGAACTGATGATCCTCTACACTCAAGACAAGAACAGGATAAAACAGGGGCAGAACTCATGATCCTCTACACTCAAGACAAGAACAGGATAAAACAGTGGTAGAACTCATGATCCTCTACACTCAGACAAGAACAGGATAAAACAGTGGTAGAACTGATGATCCTCTACACTCAGACAAGAACAGGATAAAACAATGGTAGAACTGATGATCCTCTACACTCAGACAAGAACAGGATAAAACAGTGGTAGAACTGATGATCCTCTACACTCAAGACAAGAACAGGATAAAACAGTGGTAGAACTGATGATCCTCTACACTCAGACAAGAACAGGATAAAACAGTGGTAGAACTCATGATCCTCTACACTCAAGACAAGAACAGGATAAAACAGTGGTAGAACTGATGATCCTCTACACTCAGACAAGAACAGGATAAAACAGTGGTAGAACTCATGTTCCTCTACACTCAGACAAGAACAGGATAAAACAGTGGTAGAACTCATGATCCTCTACACTCAAGACAAGAACAGGATAAAACAATGGTAGAACTGATGATCCTCTACACTCAAGACAAGAACAGGATAAAACAGTGGTAGAACTCATGTTCCTCTACACTCAGACAAGAACAGGATAAAACAGTGGTAGAACTCATGATCCTCTACACTCAGACAAGAACAGGATAAAACAATGCTAGAACTGATGATCCTCTACACTCAAGACAAGAACAGGATAAAACAGTGGTAGAACTCATGATCCTCTACACTCAGACAAGAACAGGATAAAACAGTGGTAGAACTCATGATCCTCTACACTCAAGACAAGAACAGGATAAAACAATGGTAGAACTGATGATCCTCTACACTCAAGACAAGAACAGGATAAAACAGTGGTAGAACTGATGATCCTCTACACTCAAGACAAGAACAGGATAAAACAGTGGTAGAACTGATGATCCTCTACACTCAGACAAGAACAGGATAAAACAGTGGTAGAACTCATGATCCTCTACACTCAAGACAAGAACAGGATAAAACAGTGGTAGAACTGATGATCCTCTACACTCAGACAAGAACAGGATAAAACAGTGGTAGAACTCATGTTCCTCTACACTCAGACAAGAACAGGATAAAACAGTGGTAGAACTCATGATCCTCTACACTCAAGACAAGAACAGGATAAAACAATGGTAGAACTGATGATCCTCTACACTCAGACAAGAACAGGATAAAACAATGCTAGAACTGATGATCCTCTACACTCAAGACAAGAACAGGATAAAACAGTGGTAGAACTCATGATCCTCTACACTCAGACAAGAACAGGATAAAACGTGGTAGAACTCATGATCCTCTACACTCAAGACAAGAACAGGATAAAACAATGGTAGAACTGATGATCCTCTACACTCAAGACAAGAACAGGATAAAACAGTGGTAGAACTGATGATCCTCTACACTCAAGACAAGAACAGGATAAAACAGTGGTAGAACCGATGATCCTCTACACTCAATACAAAAACAGGATAAAACAGTGGTAGAACTTATGATCCTCTACACTCAAGACAAGAACAGGATAAAACAGTGGTAGAACTTATGATCCTCTACACTCAAGACAAGAACAGGATAAAACTGGAAGAACTGATGATCTTCTACACTCAGGATAAAACAGTGGTAGAACTAATGATCCTCTACACTCAGGATAAAACAGTGGTAGAACTCATGATCCTCTACACTCAGGATAAAACAGTAGTAGAACTGATGATCCTCTACACTCAAGACAAGAACAGAATAAAACAGTGGTAGAACTCATGATCCTCTACACTCAAGACAAGAACAGGATAAAACAGTGGTAGAACTCATGATCCTCTATACTCAAGACAAGAACATGATAAAACAGTGGTAGAACTGATGATCCTCTACACTCAAGACAAGAACAGGATAAAACAGTGGTAGAACTCATGATCCTCTACACTCAAGACAAGAACAGGATAAAACAGTGGTAGAACCGATGATCCTCTACACTCAAGACAAGAACAGGATAAAACAGTAGTAGAACTTATGATCCTCTACACTCAAGACAAGAACAGGATAAAACAGTGGTAGAACTCATGATCCTCTATACTCAAGACAAGAACATGATAAAACAGTGGTAGAACTGATGATCCTCTACACTCAAGACAAGAACAGGATAAAACAGTGGTAGAACTCATGATCCTCTACACTCAAGACAAGAACAGGATAAAACAGTGGTAGAACCGATGATCCTCTACACTCAAGACAAGAACAGGATAAAACAGTAGTAGAACTTATGATCCTCTACACTCAAGACAAGAACAGGATAAAACAGTGGTAGAACTTATGATCCTCTACACTCAAGACAAGAACAGGATAAAACAGTGGTAGAACTCATGATCCTCTACACTCAAGACAAGAACAGGATAAAACAGTGGTAGAACTCATGATCCTCTACACTCAAGACAAGAACAGGATAAAACAGTGGTAGAACCGATGATCCTCTACACTCAAGACAAGAACAGGATAAAACAGTGGTAGAACTTATGATCCTCTACACTCAAGACAAGAACAGGATAAAACAGTGGTAGAACTTATGATCCTCTACACTCAAGACAAGAACAGGATAAAACAGTGGAAGAACTGATGATCTTCTACACTCAGGATAAAACAGTGGTAGAACTGATGATCCTCTACACTCAAGACAAGAACAGGATAAAACAGTGGTAGAACTCATGATCCTCTACACTCAAGACAAGAACATGATAAAACAGTGGTAGAACTGATGATCCTCTACACTCAAGACAAAAACAGGATAAAACAGTGGTAAAACTGATGATCCTCTACACTCAAGACAAGAACAGGATAAAACAGTGGTAGAACTCATGATCCTCTACACTCAAGACAAGAACATGATAAAACAGTGGTAGAACTGATGATCCTCTACACTCAAGACAAGAACAGGATAAAACAGTGGTAGAACTGATGATCCTCTACACTCAAGACAAGAACAGGATAAAACAGTGGGTAGAACTTCTCTTCCTCTACACTCAAGACAAGAACAGGATAAAACAATGGTAGAACTGATGATCCTCTACACTCAAGACAAGAACAGGATAAAACAGTGGTAGAACTGATGATACTCTACACTCAAGACAAGAACAGGATAAAACAGTGGTAGAACTTATGATCCTCTACACTCAAGACAAGAACAGGATAAATCAGTGGTAGAACTGATGATCCTCTACACTCAAGACAAGAACAGGATAAAACAGTGGTAGAACTGATGATCTTCTACACTCAGGATAAAACAGTGGTAGAACTGATGATCCTCTACACTCAGGATAAAACAGTGGTAGAACTCATGATCCTCTACACTCAGGATAAAACAGTAGTAGAACTGATGATCCTCTACACTCAAGACAAGAACAGAATAAAACAGTGGTAGAACTCATGATCCTCTACACTCAAGACAAGAACAGGATAAAAGAGTGGTAGAACTCATGATCCTCTATACTCAAGACAAGAACATGATAAAACAGTGGTAGAACTGATGATCCTCTACACTCAAGACAAGAACAGGATAAAACAGTGGTAGAACTCATGATCCTCTACACTCAAGACAAGAACATGATAAAACAGTGGTAGAACTGATGATCCTCTACACTCAAGACAAGAACAGGATAAAACAGTGGTAAAACTGATGATCCTCTACACTCAAGACAAGAACAGGATAAAACAGTGGTAGAACTCATGATCCTCTACACTCAAGACAAGAGCATGATAAAACAGTGGTAGAACTTATGATCCTCTACACTCAAGACAAGAACAGGATAAAACAGTGGTAGAACTCATGATCCTCTACACTCAGACAAGAACAGGATAAAACAGTGGTAGAACTGATGATCCTCTACACTCAGACAAGAACAGGATAAAACAGTGGTAGAACTGATGATCCTCTACACTCAGACAAGAACATGATAAAACAGTGGTAGAACTCATGATCCTCTACACTCAAGACAAGAACATGATAAAACAGTGGTAGAACTGATGGTCCTCTACACTCAGACAAGAACAGGATAAAACAATGGTAGAACTGATGATCCTCTACACTCAGACAAGAACAGGATAAAACAGGGGTAGAACTGATGATCCTCTACACTCAGACAAGAACATGATAAAACAGTGGTAGAACTCATGATCCTCTACACTCAAGACAAGAACATGATAAAACAGTGGTAGAACTGATGGTCCTCTACACTCAGACAAGAACAGGATAAAACAATGGTAGAACTGATGATCCTCTACACTCAGACAAGAACAGGATAAAACAGGGGTAGAACTTATGTTCCTCTACACTCAAGACAAGAACAGGATAAAACAGTGGTAGAACTCATGATCCTCTACACTCAAGACAAGAACAGGATAAAACAATGCTAGAACTGATGATCCTCTACACTCAAGACAAGAACAGGATAAAACAGTGGTATAACTCATGATCCTCTACACTCAGACAAGAACAGGATAAAACAGTGGTAGAACTCATGATCCTCTACACTCAGACAAGAACAGGATAAAACAATGGTAGAACTGATGATCCTCTACACTCAAGACAAGAACAGGATAAAACAATGGTAGAACTCATGATCCTCTACACTCAAGACAAGAACAGGATAAAACAGTGGTAGAACTGATGATCCTCTACACTCAGACAAGAACAGGATAAAACAATGGTAGAACTGATGATCCTCTACACTCAAGACAAGAACAGGATAAAACAGTGGTAGAACTGATGATCCTCTACACTCAAGACAAGAACATGATAAAACAGTGGTAGAACTCATGATCCTCTACACTCAAGACAAGAACATGATAAAACAGTGGTAGAACTGATGGTCCTCTACACTCAGACAAGAACAGGATAAAACAATGGTAGAACTGATGATCCTCTACACTCAGACAAGAACAGGATAAAACAGGGGTAGAACTGATGATCCTCTACACTCAGACAAGAACATGATAAAACAGTGGTAGAACTCATGATCCTCTACACTCAAGACAAGAACATGATAAAACAGTGGTAGAACTGATGGTCCTCTACACTCAGACAAGAACAGGATAAAACAATGGTAGAACTGATGATCCTCTACACTCAGACAAGAACAGGATAAAACAGGGGTAGAACTTATGTTCCTCTACACTCAAGACAAGAACAGGATAAAACAGTGGTAGAACTCATGATCCTCTACACTCAAGACAAGAACAGGATAAAACAATGCTAGAACTGATGATCCTCTACACTCAAGACAAGAACAGGATAAAACAGTGGTATAACTCATGATCCTCTACACTCAGACAAGAACAGGATAAAACAGTGGTAGAACTCATGATCCTCTACACTCAGACAAGAACAGGATAAAACAATGGTAGAACTGATGATCCTCTACACTCAAGACAAGAACAGGATAAAACAATGGTAGAACTCATGATCCTCTACACTCAAGACAAGAACAGGATAAAACAATGGTAGAACTCATGATCCTCTACACTCAAGACAAGAACAGGATAAAACAGTGGTAGAACTGATGATCCTCTACACTTAAGACAAGAACAGGATAAAACAGTGGTAGAACCGATGATCCTCTACACTCAAGACAAGAACAGGATAAAACAGTGGTAGAACTTATGATCCTCTACACTCAAGACAAGAACAGGATAAAACAGTGGTAGAACTTATGATCCTCTACACTCAAGACAAGAACAGGATAAAACAGTGGAAGAACTGATGATCTTCTACACTCAGGATAAAACAGTGGTAGAACTGATGATCCTCTACACTCAGGATAAAACAGTGGTAGAACTCATGATCCTCTACACTCAGGATAAAACAGTAGTAGAACTGATGATCCTCTACACTCAAGACAAGAACAGAATAAAACAGGGGTAGAACTCATGATCCTCTACACTCAAGACAAGAACAGGATAAAACAGTGGTAGAACTCATGATCCTCTATACTCAAGACAAGAACATGATAAAACAGTGGTAGAACTGATGATCCTCTACACTCAAGACAAGAACAGGATAAAACAGTGGTAGAACTCATGATCCTCTACACTCAAGACAAGAACATGATAAAACAGTGGTAGAACTGATGATCCTCTACACTCAAGACAAGAACAGGATAAAACAGTGGTAAAACTGATGATCCTCTACACTCAAGACAAGAACAGGATAAAACAGTGGTAGAACTCATGATCCCCATACACTCAAGACAAGAACATGATAAAACAGTGGTAGAACTGATGATCCTCTACACTCAAGACAAGAACAGGATAAAACAGTGGTAGAACTGATGATCCTCTACACTCAAGACAAGAACAGGATAAAACAGTGGGTAGAACTTATGTTCCTCTACACTCAAGACAAGAACAGGATAAAACAGTGGTAGAACTGATGATCCTCTACACTCAAGACAAGAACAGGATAAAACAGTGGTAGAACTTATGATACTCTACACTCAAGACAAGAACAGGATAAAACAGTGGTAGAACTTATGATCCTCTACACTCAAGACAAGAACAGGATAAAACAGTGGTAGAACTCATGATCCTCTACACTCAAGACAAGAACAGGATAAAACAGTGGTAGAACTCATGATCCTCTACACTCAAGACAAGAACAGGATAAAACAGTGGTAGAACTTATGATCCTCTACACTCAAGACAAGAACAGGATAAAACAGTGGTAGAACTCATGATCCTCTACACTCAAGACAAGAACAGGATAAAACAGTGGTAGAACTCATGATCCTCTACACTCAAGACAAGAACAGGATAAAACAGTGGTAGAACTCATGATCCTCTACACTCAGACAAGAACAGGATAAAACAATGGTAGAACTGATGATCCTCTACACTCAAGACAAGAACAGGATAAAACAGTGGTAGAACTCATGATCCTCTACACTCAGACAAGAACAGGATAAAACAGTGGTAGAACTGATGATCCTCTACACTCAAGACAAGAACAGGATAAAACAGTGGTAGAACTTATGATACTCTACACTCAAGACAAGAACAGGATAAAACAGTGGTAGAACTTATGATCCTCTACACTCAAGACAAGAACAGGATAAAACAGTGGTAGAACTCATGATCCTCTACACTCAAGACAAGAACAGGATAAAACAGTGGTAGAACTCATGATCCTCTACACTCAAGACAAGAACAGGATAAAACAGTGGTAGAACTTATGATCCTCTACACTCAAGACAAGAACAGGATAAAACAGTGGTAGAACTCATGATCCTCTACACTCAAGACAAGAACAGGATAAAACAGTGGTAGAACTCATGATCCTCTACACTCAAGACAAGAACAGGATAAAACAGTGGTAGAACTCATGATCCTCTACACTCAGACAAGAACAGGATAAAACAATGGTAGAACTGATGATCCTCTACACTCAGACAAGAACAGGATAAAACAGTGGTAGCACTGATGATCCTCTACACTCAAGACAAGAACAGGATAAAACAGTGGTAGCACTGATGATCCTCTACACTCAAGACAAGAACAGGATAAAACAGGGGCAGAACTCATGATCCTCTACACTCAAGACAAGAACAGGATAAAACAGTGGTAGAACTCATGATCCTCTACACTCAGACAAGAACAGGATAAAACAATGGTAGAACTGATGATCCTCTACACTCAAGACAAGAACATGATAAAACAGTGGTAGAACTGATGATCCTCTACACTCAAGACAAGAACAGGATAAAACAATGGTAGAACTGATGATCCTCTACACTCAGACAAGAACAGGATAAAACAATGGTAGAACTGATGATCCTCTACACTCAAGACAAGAACAGGATAAAACAGTGGTAGAACTGATGATCCTCTACACTCAGACAAGAACAGCATAAAACAGTGGTAGAACTGATGATCCTCTACACTCAAGACAAGAACAGGATAAAACAATGGTAGAACTGATGATCCTCTACACTCAAGACAAGAACAGGATAAAACAATGGTAGAACTGATGATCCTCTACACTCAAGACAAGAACAGGATAAAACAGTGGTAGAACTGATGATCCTCTACACTCAAGACAAGAACAGGATAAAACAATGGTAGAACTGATGATCCTCTACACTCAGACAAGAACAGGATAAAACAATGCTAGAACTGATGATCCTCTACACTCAAGACAAGAACAGGATAAAACAGTGGTAGAACTCATGATCCTCTACACTCAGACAAGAACAGGATAACACAGTGGTAGAACTCATGATCCTCTACACTCAGACAAGAACAGGATAAAACAATGGTAGAACTGATGATCCTCTACACTCAGGATAAAACAGTGGTAGAACTGATGATCCTCTACACTCAGGATAAAACAGTGGTAGAACTGATGATCCTCTACACTCAGGATAAAACAGTAGTAGAACTGATGATCCTCTACACTCAAGACAAGAACAGAATAAAACAGTGGTAGAACTCATGATCCTCTACACTCAAGACAAGAACAGGATAAAACTGGTAGAACTCATGATCCTCTATACTCAAGACAAGAACATGATAAAACAGTGGTAGAACTGATGATCCTCTACACTCAAGACAAGAACAGGATAAAACAGTGGTAGAACTCATGATCCTCTACACTCAAGACAAGAACAGGATAAAACAGTGGTAGAACTGATGATCCTCTACACTCAAGACAAGAACAGGATAAAACAGTGGTAAAACTGATGATCCTCTACACTCAAGACAAGAACAGGATAAAACAGTGGTAGAACTCATGATACTCTACACTCAAGACAAGAACATGATAAAATAGTGGTAGAACTGATGATCCTCTACACTCAAGACAAGAACAGGATAAAACAGTGGTAGAACTGATGATCCTCTACACTCAAGACAAGAACAGGATAAAACAATGGTAGAACTGATGATCCTCTACACTCAGACAAGAACAGGATAAAACAATGGTAGAACTGATGATACTCTACACTCAAGACAAGAACAGGATAAAACAGTGGTAGAACTGATGATCCTCTACACTCAAGACAAGAACAGGATAAAACAGTGGTAGAACTGATGATCCTCTACACTCAGACAAGAACAGGATAAAACAGGGGTAGAACTCATGATCCTCTACACTCAAGACAAGAACAGGATAAAACAGTGGTAGAACTCATGATCCTCTACACTCAGACAAGAACAGGATAAAACAGTGGTAGAACTCATGATCCTCTACACTCAGACAAGAACAGGATAAAACAATGGTAGAACTGATGATCCTCTACACTCAGACAAGAACAGGATAAAACAGTGGTAGAACTCATGATCCTCTACACTCAGACAAGAACAGGATAAAACAATGGTAGAACTGATGATCCTCTACACTCAGACAAGAACAGGATAAAACAGTGGTAGAACTCATGATCCTCTACACTCAGACAAGAACAGGATAAAACAATGGTAGAACTGATGATCCTCTACACTCAGACAAGAACAGGATAAAACAATGGTAGAACTGATGATCCTCTACACTCAAGACAAGAACAGGATAAAACAGTGGTAGAACTGATGATCCTCTACACTCAAGACAAGAAGAGGATAAAACAGTGGTAGAACCGATGATCCTCTACACTCAAGACAAGAACAGGATAAAACAGTGGTAGAACCGATGATCCTCTACACTCAAGACAAGAACAGGATAAAACAGTGGTAGAACTTATGATCCTCTACACTCAAGACAAGAACAGGATAAAACAGTGGTAGAACTTATGATCCTCTACACTTAAGACAAGAACAGGATAAAACAGTGGAAGAACTGATGATCTTCTACACTCAGGATAAAACAGTGGTAGAACTGATGATCCTCTACACTCAGGATAAAACAGTGGTAGAACTCATGATCCTCTACACTCAGGATAAAACAGTAGTAGAACTGATGATCCTCTACATTCAAGACAAGAACAGGATAAAACAGTGGTAGAACTCATGATCCTCTACACTCAAGACAAGAACAGGATAAAACAGTGGTAGAACTCATGATCCTCTATACTCAAGACAAGAACATGATAAAACAGTGGTAGAACTGATGATCCTCTACACTCAAGACAAGAACAGGATAAAACAGTGGTAGAACTCATGATCCTCTACACTCAAGACAAGAACAGGATAAAACAGTGGTAGAACTGATGATCCTCTACACTCAAGACAAGAACAGGATAAAACAGTGGTAAAACTGATGATCCTCTACACTCAAGACAAGAACAGGATAAAACAGTGGTAGAACTCATGATCCTCTACACTCAAGACAAGAACATGATAAAACAGTGGTAGAACTGATGATCCTCTACACTCAAGACAAGAACAGGATAAAACAGTGGTAGAACTGATGATCCTCTACACTCAAGACAAGAACAGGATAAAACAGTGGGTAGAACTTATGTTCCTCTACACTCAAGACAAGAACAGGATAAAACAGTGGTAGAACTTATGATCCTCTACACTCAAGACAAGAACAGGATAAAACAGTGGTAGAACTCATGATCCTCTACACTCAAGACAAGAACAGGATAAAACTGGTGGAACTCATCATCCTCTACACTCAAGACAAGAACAGGATAAAACAGTGGTAGAACTCATGATCCTCTACACTCAAGACAAGAACATGATAAAATAGTGGTAGAACTGATGATCCTCTACACTCAAGACAAGAACAGGATAAAACAGTGGTAGAACTGATGATCCTCTACACTCAAGACAAGAACAGGATAAAGCAGTGGGTAGAACTTATGTTCCTCTACACTCAAGACAAGAACAGGATAAAACAGTGGTAGAACTTATGATCCTCTACACTCAAGACAAGAACAGGATAAAACAGTGGTAGAACTCATGATCCTCTACACTCAAGACAAGAACAGGATAAAACAGTGGTAGAACTCATGATCCTCTACACTCAAGACAAGAACAGGATAAAACAGTGGTAGAACTTATGATCCTCTACACTCAAGACAAGAACAGGATAAAACAGTGGTAGAACTGATGATCTTCTACACTCAAGAAAAGAACAGGATAAAACGGGTAGAACTCATGATCCTCTACATTCAAGACAAGAACAGGATAAAACAGTGGTAGAACTCATGATCCTCTACACTCAAGACAAGAACAGGATAAAACAGTGGTAGAACTGATGATCCTCTACACTCAAGACAAGAACAGGATAAAACAGTGGTAGAACTGATGATCCTCTACACTCAGACAAGAACAGGATAAAACAGGGGTAGAACTCATGATCCTCTACACTCAAGACAAGAACAGGATAAAACAGTGGTAGAACTCATGATCCTCTACACTCAAGACAAGAACAGGATAAAACAGTGGTAGAACTCATGATCCTCTACACTCAGACAAGAACAGGATAAAACAATGGTAGAACTGATGATCCTCTACACTCAAGACAAGAACAGGATAAAACAGTGGTAGAACTCATGATCCTCTACACTCAGACAAGAACAGGATAAAACAGTGGTAGAACTCATGATCCTCTACACTCAGACAAGAACAGGATAAAACAGTGGTAGAACTCATGATCCTCTACACTCAGACAAGAACAGGATAAAACAATGGTAGAACTGATGATCCTCTACACTCAAGACAAGAAGAGGATAAAACAGTGGTAGAACCGATGATCCTCTACACTCAAGACAAGAACAGGATAAAACAGTGGTAGAACCGATGATCCTCTACACTCAAGACAAGAACAGGATAAAACAGTGGTAGAACTTATGATCCTCTACACTCAAGACAAGAACAGGATAAAACAGTGGTAGAACTTATGATCCTCTACACTCAAGACAAGAACAGGATAAAACAGTGGAAGAACTGATGATCTTCTACACTCAGGATAAAACAGTGGTAGAACTGATGATCCTCTACAGTCAGGATAAAACAGTGGTAGAACTCATGATCCTCTACACTCAGGATAAAACAGTAGTAGAACTGATGATCCTCTACACTCAAGACAAGAACAGGATAAAACAGTGGTAGAACTCATGATCCTCTACACTCAAGACAAGAACAGGATAAAACAGTGGTAGAACTCATGATCCTCTATACTCAAGACAAGAACATGATAAAACAGTGGTAGAACTGATGATCCTCTACACTCAAGACAAGAACAGGATAAAACAGTGGTAGAACTCATGATCCTCTACACTCAAGACAAGAACAGGATAAAACAGTGGTAGAACTGATGATCCTCTACACTCAAGACAAGAACAGGATAAAACAGTGGTAAAACTGATGATCCTCTACACTCAAGACAAGAACAGGATAAAACAGTGGTAGAACTCATGATCCTCTACACTCAAGACAAGAACATGATAAAACAGTGGTAGAACTGATGATCCTCTACACTCAAGACAAGAACAGGATAAAACAGTGGTAGAACTGATGATCCTCTACACTCAAGAAAAGAACAGGATAAAACAGTGGGTAGAACTTATGTTCCTCTACACTCAAGACAAGAACAGGATAAAACAGTGGTAGAACTTATGATCCTCTACACTCAAGACAAGAACAGGATAAAACAGTGGTAGAACTCATGATCCTCTACACTCAAGACAAGAACAGGATAAAACTGGTAGAACTCATGATCCTCTACACTCAAGACAAGAACAGGATAAAACAGTGGTAGAACTCATGATCCTCTACACTCAAGACAAGAACAGGATAAAACAGGGGTAGAACTCATCATCCTCTACATTCAAGACAAGAACAGGATAAAACAGTGGTGGAACTCATGATCCTCTACAATCAGACAAGAACAGGATAAAACAATGGTAGAACTGATGATCATCTACACTCAAGACAAGAACAGGATAAAACAGTGGTAGAACTGATGATCCTCTACACTCAAGACAAGAACAGGATAAAACAGTGGTAGAACTGATGATCCTCTACACTCAAGACAAGAACAGGATAAAACAGGGGTAGAACTGATGATCCTCTACACTCAAGACAAGAACAGGATAAAACAGTGGTAGAACTGATGATCCTCTACACTCAAGACAAGAACAGGATAAAACAGTGGTAGAACTGATGATCCTCTACACTCAGACAAGAACAGGATAAAACAGGGGTAGAACTGATGATCCTCTACACTCAAGACAAGAACAGGATAAAACAGTGGTAGAACTCATGATCCTCTACACTCAGACAAGAACAGGATAAAACAGTGGTAGAACTGATGATCCTCTACACTCAAGACAAGAACAGGATAAAACAGTGGTAGAACTCATGATCCTCTACACTCAGACAAGAACAGGATAAAACAGTGGTAGAACTGATGATCCTCTACACTCAAGACAAGAACAGGATAAAACAATGGTAGAACTGATGATCCTCTACACTCAAGACAAGAACAGGATAAAACAATGGTAGAACTGATGATCCTCTACACTCAAGACAAGAACAGGATAAAACAATGGTAGAACTGATGATCCTCTACACTCAAGACAAGAACAGGATAAAACAATGGTAGAACTGATGATCCTCTACACTCAGACAAGAACAGGATAAAACAATGGTAGAACTTATGATCCTCTACACTCAAGACAAGAACAGGATAAAACAGTGGTAGAACTCATGATCCTCTACACTCAGACAAGAACAGGATAAAACAATGGTAGAACTGATGATCCTCTACACTCAGACAAGAACAGGATAAAACAATGGTAGAACTGATGATCCTCTACACTCAAGACAAGAACAGGATAAAACAATGGTAGAACTGATGATCCTCTACACTCAGACAAGAACAGGATAAAACAATGGTAGAACTGATGATCCTCTACACTCAAGACAAGAACAGGATAAAACAATGGTAGAACTTATGATCCTCTACACTCAAGACAAGAACAGGATAAAACAGTGGTAGAACTCATGATCCTCTACACTCAGACAAGAACAGGATAAAACAGTGGTAGAACTGATGATCCTCTACACTCAAGACAAGAACAGGATAAAACAATGGTAGAACTGATGATCCTCTACACTCAAGACAAGAACAGGATAAAACAATGGTAGAACTGATGATCCTCTACACTCAAGACAAGAACAGGATAAAACAATGGTAGAACTGATGATCCTCTACACTCAAGACAAGAACAGGATAAAACAGTGGTAGAACTTATGATCCTCTACACTCAGACAAGAACAGGATAAAACAATGGTAGAACTGATGATCCTCTACACTCAGACAAGAACAGGATAAAACAATGGTAGAACTCATGATCCTCTACACTCAGACAAGAACAGGATAAAACAATGGTAGAACTGATGATCCTCTACACTCAAGACAAGAACAGGATAAAACAATGGTAGAACTGATGATCCTCTACACTCAGACAAGAACAGGATAAAACAATGGTAGAACTGATGATCCTCTACACTCAAGACAAGAACAGGATAAAACAATGGTAGAACTGATGATCCTCTACACTCAGACAAGAACAGGATAAAACAATGGTAGAACTGATGATCCTCTACACTCAGACAAGAACAGGATAAAACAGTGGTAGAACTTATGATCCTCTACACTCAAGACAAGAACAGGATAAAACAATGGTAGAACTGATGATCCTCTACACTCAAGACAAGAACAGGATAAAACAGTGGTAGAACTGATGATCCTCTACACTCAAGACAAGAACAGGATAAAACAGTGGTAGAACTGATGGTCCTCTACACTCAAGACAAGAACAGGATAAAACAATGGTAGAACTGATCATCCTCTACACTCAAGACAAGAACAGGATAAAACAGTGGTAGAACTCATGATCCTCTACACTCAGACAAGAACAGGATAAAACAGTGGTAGAACTCATGATTCTCTACACTCAGACAAGAACAAGATAAAACAATGGTAGAACTGATGATCCTCTACACTCAAGACAAGAACAGGATAAAACAATGGTAGAACTGATGATCCTCTACAAGACAAGAACAGGATAAAACAGTGGTAGAACTTATGATCCTCTACACTTAAGACAAGAACAGGATAAAACAGTAGTAGAACTTATGATCCTCTACACTCAAGACAAGAACAGGATAAAACAGTGGTAGAACTTATGATCCTCTACACTCAAGACAAGAACATGATAAAACAATGGTAGAACTGATGATCCTCTACACTCAAGACAAGAACAGGATAAAACAGTGGTAGAACTCATGATCCTCTACACTCAGACAAGAACAGGATAAAACAATGGTAGAACTGATGATCCTCTACACTCAAGACAAGAACAGGATAAAACAGTGGTAGAACTCATGATCCTCTACACTCAGACAAGAACAGGATAAAACAATGGTAGAACTGATGATCCTCTACACTCAAGACAAGAACAGGATAAAACAGTGGTAGAACTGATGATCCTCTACACTCAAGACAAGAACAGGATAAAACAGTGGTAGAACTGATGATCCTCTACACTCAAGACAAGAACAGGATAAAACAATGGTAGAACTGATGATCCTCTACACTCAAGACAAGAACAGGATAAAACAATGGTAGAACTGATGATCCTCTACACTCGGACAAGAACAGGATAAAACAGTGGTAGAACTGATGATCCTCTACACTCAAGACAAGAGCAGGATAAAACAGTGGTAGAACTCATGATCCTCTACACTCAAGACAAGAACAGGATAAAACAGTGGTAGAACTGATGATCCTCTACACTCAAGACAAGAGCAGGATAAAACAGTGGTAGAACTCATGATCCTCTACACTCAGACAAGAACAGGATAAAACAATGGTAGAACTGATGATCCTCTACACTCGGACAAGAACAGGATAAAACAGTGGTAGAACTGATGATCCTCTACACTCAAGACAAGAGCAGGATAAAACAGTGGTAGAACTTATGATCCTCTACACTTAAGAAAAGAACAGGATAAAACAGTGGTAGAACTTATGATCCTCTACACTCAAGACAAGAACAGGATAAAACAATGGTAGAACTGATGATCCTCTACACTCAAGACAAGAACAGGATAAAACAATGGTAGAACTGATGATCCTCTACACTCAGACAAGAACAGGATAAAACAGTGGTAGAACTGATGATCCTCTACACTTAAGACAAGAACAGGATAAAACAGTGGTAGAACTCATGATCCTCTACACTCAGACAAGAACAGGATAAAACAGTGGTAGAACTGATGATCCTCTACACTCAAGACAAGAACAGGATAAAACAGTGGTAGAACTCATGATCCTCTACACTCAAGACAAGAACAGGATAAAACAATGGTAGAACTGATGATCCTCTACACTCAAGACAAGAACAGGATAAAACAGTGGTAGAACTCATGATCCTCTACACTCAGACAAGAACAGGATAAAACTGGTAGAACTCATGATCCTCTACACTTAAGACAAGAACAGGATAAAACAATGGTAGAACTGATGATCCTCTACACTCAAGACAAGAACAGGATAAAACAGTGGTAGAACCGATGATCCTCTACACTCAAGACAAGAACAGGATAAAACAGTGGTAGAACCGATGATCCTCTACACTCAAGACAAGAACAGGATAAAACAGTGGTAGAACTTATGATCCTCTACACTCAAGACAAGAACAGGATAAAACAGTGGTAGAACTTATGATCCTCTACACTCAAGACAAGAACAGGATAAAACAGTGGAAGAACTGATGATCTTCTACACTCAGGATAAAACAGTGGTAGAACTGATGATCCTCTACACTCGGGATAAAACAGTGGTAGAACTCATGATCCTCTACACTCACGATAAAACAGTGGTAGAACTGATGATCCTCTACACTCAAGACAAGAACAGGATAAAACAGTGGTAGAACTGATGATCCTCTACACTCAAGACAAGAACATGATAAAACAGTGGTAGAACTGATGATCCTCTACACTCAAGACAAGAACAGGATAAAACAGTGGTAGAACTGATGATCCTCTACACTCAAGACAAGAACAGGATAAAACAGTGGTAGAACTCATGATCCTCTACACTCAAGACAAGAACATGATAAAACAGTGGTAGAACTGATGATCCTCTACACTCAAGACAAGAACAGGATAAAACAGTGGTAGAACTGATGATCCTCTACACTCAAGACAAGAACAGGATAAAACAGTGGGTAGAACTTATGTTCCTCTACACTCAAGACAAGAACAGGATAAAACAATGGTAGAACTGATGATCCTCTACACTCAAGACAAGAACAGGATAAAACAGTGGTAGAACTGATGATACTCTACACTCAAGACAAGAACAGGATAAAACAGTGGTAGAACTTATGATCCTCTACACTCAAGACAAGAACAGGATAAATCAGTGGTAGAACTCATGATCCTCTACACTCAAGACAAGAACAGGATAAAACAGTGGTAGAACTCATGATCCTCTACACCCAAGACAAGAACAGGATAAAACAGTGGTAGAACTTATGATCCTCTACACTCAAGACAAGAACAGGATAAAACAGTGGTAGAACTCATGATCCTCTACACTCAAGACAAGAACAGTATAAAACAGTGGTAGAACTGATGATCCTCTACACTCAAGACAAGAACAGGATAAAACAGTGGTAGAACTGATGATCCTCTACACTCAGACAAGAACAGGATAAAACAATGGTAGAACTGATGATCCTCTACACTCAAGACAAGAACAGGATAAAAGAGTGGTAGAACTGATGATCCTCTACACTCAAGACAAGAACAGGATAAAACAATGGTAGAACTCATGATCCTCTACACTCAAGACAAGAACAGGATAAAACAGTGGTAGAACTGATGATCCTCTACACTCAGACAAGAACAGGATAAAACAGTGGTAGAACTGATGATCCTCTACACTCAGACAAGAACAGGATAAAACAATGGTAGAACTCATGATCCTCTACACTCAGACAAGAACAGGATAAAACAATGGTAGAACTCATGATCCTCTACACTCAAGACAAGAACAGGATAAAACAATGGTAGAACTCATGATCCTCTACACTCAAGACAAGAACAGGATAAAACAGTGGTAGAACTGATGATACTCTACACTCAAGACAAGAACAGGATAAAACAGTGGTAAAACTGATGATCCTCTACACTCAAGACAAGAACAGGATAAAACAGTGGTAGAACTGATGATCCTCTACACTCAGACAAGAACAGGATAAAACAATGGTAGAACTGATGATCCTCTACACTCAGACAAGAACAGGATAAAACAGTGGTAGAACTGATGATCCTCTACACTCAAGACAAGAACAGGATAAAACAATGGTAGAACTGATGATCCTCTACACTCAAGACAAGAACAGGATAAAACAATGGTAGAACTGATGATCCTCTACACTCAGACAAGAACAGGATAAAACAATGCTAGAACTGATGATCCTCTACACTCAAGACAAGAACAGGATAAAACAGTGGTAGAACTCATGATCCTCTACACTCAGACAAGAACAGGATAAAACAGTGGTAGAACTCATGATCCTCTACACTCAGACAAGAACAGGATAAAACAATGGTAGAACTGATGATCCTCTACACTCAAGACAAGAACAGGATAAAACAGTGGTAGAACTTATGATCCTCTACACTCAAGACAAGAACAGGATAAAACAGTGGTAGAACTTATGATCCTCTACACTCAAGACAAGAACAGGATAAAACAGTGGAAGAACTGATGATCTTCTACACTCAGGATAAAACAGTGGTAGAACTGATGATCCTCTACACTCAGGATAAAACAGTGGTAGAACTCATGATCCTCTACACTCAGGATAAAACAGTAGTAGAACTGATGATCCTCTACACTCAAGACAAGAACAGAATAAAACAGTGGTAGAACTCATGATCCTCTACACTCAAGACAAGAACAGGATAAAACAGTGGTAGAACTCATGATCCTCTACACTCAAGACAAGAACATGATAAAACAGTGGTAGAACTGATGATCCTCTACACTCAAGACAAGAACAGGATAAAACAGTGGTAGAACTCATGATCCTCTACACTCAAGACAAGAACATGATAAAACAGTGGTAGAACTGATGATCCTCTACACTCAAGACAAGAACAGGATAAAACAGTGGTAAAACTGATGATCCTCTACACTCAAGACAAGAACAGGATAAAACAGTGGTAGAACTCATGATCCTCTACACTCAAGACAAGAACATGATAAAACAGTGGTAGAACTTATGATCCTCTACACTCAAGACAAGAACAGGATAAAACAGTGGTAGAACTGATGATCCTCTACACTCAGACAAGAACAGGATAAAACAGGGGCAGAACTCATGATCCTCTACACTCAAGACAAGAACAGGATAAAACAGTGGTAGAACTGATGATCCTCTACACTCAGACAAGAACAGAATAAAACAATGGTAGAACTGATGATCCTCTACACTCAGACAAGAACAGGATAAAACAGTGGTAGAACTGATGATCCTCTACACTCAGACAAGAACAGGATAAAACAATGGTAGAACTGATGATCCTCTACACTCAGACAAGAACAGGATAAAACAATGCTAGAACTGATGATCCTCTACACTCAAGACAAGAACAGGATAAAACAGTGGTATAACTCATGATCCTCTACACTCAGACAAGAACAGGATAAAACAGTGGTAGAACTCATGATCCTCTACACTCAGACAAGAACAGGATAAAACAATGGTAGAACTGATGATCCTCTACACTCAAGACAAGAACAGGATAAAACAATGCTAGAACTGATGATCCTCTACACTCAAGACAAGAACAGGATAAAACAGTGGTATAACTCATGATCCTCTACACCCAAGACAAGAACAGGATAAAACAGTGGTAGAACTCATGATCCTCTACACTCAAGACAAGAACAGGATAAAACAGTGGTAGAACTGATGATCCTCTACACTCAAGACAACAACAGGATAAAACAGTGGTAGAACCGATGATCCTCTACACTCAAGACAAGAACAGGATAAAACAGTGGTAGAACTTATGATCCTCTACACTCAAGACAAGAACAGGATAAAACAGTGGTAGAACTTATGATCCTCTACACTCAAGACAAGAACAGGATAAAACAGTGGAAGAACTGATGATCTTCTACACTCAGGATAAAACAGTGGTAGAACTGATGATCCTCTACACTCAGGATAAAACAGTGGTAGAACTCATGATCCTCTACACTCAGGATAAAACAGTAGTAGAACTGATGATCCTCTACACTCAAGACAAGAACAGAATAAAACAGTGGTAGAACTCATGATCCTCTACACTCAAGACAAGAACAGGATAAAACAGTGGTAGAACTCATGATCCTCTACACTCAAGACAAGAACATGATAAAACAGTGGTAGAACTGATGATCCTCTACACTCAAGACAAGAACAGGATAAAACAGTGGTAGAACTCATGATCCTCTACACTCAAGACAAGAACATGATAAAACAGTGGTAGAACTGATGATCCTCTACACTCAAGACAAGAAGAGGATAAAACAGTGGTAAAACTGATGATCCTCTACACTCAAGACAAGAACAGGATAAAACAGTGGTAGAACTCATGATCCTCTACACTCAAGACAAGAACATGATAAAACAGTGGTAGAACTGATGATCCTCTACACTCAAGACAAGAACAGGATAAAACAGTGGTAGAACTGATGATCCTCTACACTCAAGACAAGAACAGGATAAAACAGTGGGTAGAACTTATGTTCCTCTACACTCAAGACAAGAACAGGATAAAACAGTGGTAGAACTGATGATCCTCTACACTCAAGACAAGAACAGGATAAAACAGTGGTAGAACTTATGATACTCTACACTCAAGACAAGAACAGGATAAAACAGTGGTAGAACTTATGATCCTCTACACTCAAGACAAGAACAGGATAAAACAGTGGTAGAACTCATGATCCTCTACACTCAAGACAAGAACAGGATAAAACAGTGGTAGAACTCATGATCCTCTACACTCAAGACAAGAACAGGATAAAACAGTGGTAGAACTTATGATCCTCTACACTCAAGACAAGAACAGGATAAAACAGTGGTAGAACTCATGATCCTCTACACTCAAGACAAGAACAGGATAAAACAGTGGTAGAACTCATGATCCTCTACACTCAGACAAGAACAGGATAAAACAATGGTAGAACTGATGATCCTCTACACTCAAGACAAGAACAGGATAAAACAGTGGTAGAACTGATGATCCTCTACACTCAAGACAAGAACAGGATAAAACAGTGGTAGAACTGATGATCCTCTACACTCAAGACAAGAACAGGATAAAACAGGGGCAGAACTTATGATCCTCTACACTCAAGACAAGAACAGGATAAAACAATGGTAGAACTCATGATCCTCTACACTCAAGACAAGAACAGGATAAAACAGTGGTAGAACTGATGATCCTCTACACTCAAGACAAGAAGAGGATAAAACAGTGGTAAAACTGATGATCCTCTACACTCAAGACAAGAACAGGATAAAACAGTGGTAGAACTCATGATCCTCTACACTCAAGACAAGAACATGATAAAACAGTGGTAGAACTGATGATCCTCTACACTCAAGACAAGAACAGGATAAAACAGTGGTAGAACTGATGATCCTCTACACTCAAGACAAGAACAGGATAAAACAGTGGGTAGAACTTATGTTCCTCTACACTCAAGACAAGAACAGGATAAAACAGTGGTAGAACTGATGATCCTCTACACTCAAGACAAGAACAGGATAAAACAGTGGTAGAACTTATGATACTCTACACTCAAGACAAGAACAGGATAAAACAGTGGTAGAACTTATGATCCTCTACACTCAAGACAAGAACAGGATAAAACAGTGGTAGAACTCATGATCCTCTACACTCAAGACAAGAACAGGATAAAACAGTGGTAGAACTCATGATCCTCTACACTCAAGACAAGAACAGGATAAAACAGTGGTAGAACTTATGATCCTCTACACTCAAGACAAGAACAGGATAAAACAGTGGTAGAACTCATGATCCTCTACACTCAAGACAAGAACAGGATAAAACAGTGGTAGAACTCATGATCCTCTACACTCAGACAAGAACAGGATAAAACAATGGTAGAACTGATGATCCTCTACACTCAAGACAAGAACAGGATAAAACAGTGGTAGAACTGATGATCCTCTACACTCAGACAAGAACAGGATAAAACAATGGTAGAACTGATGATCCTCTACACTCAAGACAAGAACAGGATAAAACAGTGGTAGAACTGATGATCCTCTACACTCAAGACAAGAACAGGATAAAACAGTGGTAGAACTGATGATCCTCTACACTCAAGACAAGAACAGGATAAAACAGGGGCAGAACTTATGATCCTCTACACTCAAGACAAGAACAGGATAAAACAATGGTAGAACTCATGATCCTCTACACTCAAGACAAGAACAGGATAAAACAGTGGTAGAACTGATGATCCTCTACACTCAAGACAAGAACAGCATAAAACAATGGTAGAACTGATGATCCTCTACACTCAGACAAGAACAGGATAAAACAATGGTAGAACTGATGATCCTCTACACTCAAGACAAGAACAGGATAAAACAGTGGTAGAACTCATGATCCTCTACACTCAGACAAGAACAGGATAAAACAGTGGTAGAACTCATGATCCTCTACACTCAGACAAGAACAGGATAAAACAATGGTAGAACTGATGATCCTCTACACTCAAGACAAGAACAGGATAAAACAGTGGTAGAACTGATGATCCTCTACACTCAAGACAAGAACAGGATAAAACAGTGGTAGAACCGATGATCCTCTACACTCAAGACAAGAACAGGATAAAACAGTGGTAGAACTTATGATCCTCTACACTCAAGACAAGAACAGGATAAAACAGTGGTAGAACTTATGATCCTCTACACTCAAGACAAGAACAGGATAAAACAGTGGAAGAACTGATGATCTTCTACACTCAGGATAAAACAGTGGTAGAACTGATGATCCTCTACACTCAGGATAAAACAGTGGTAGAACTCATGATCCTCTACACTCAGGATAAAACAGTAGTAGAACTGATGATCCTCTACACTCAAGACAAGAACAGAATAAAACAGTGGTAGAACTCATGATCCTCTACACTCAAGACAAAAACAGGATAAAACAGTGGTAGAACTCATGATCCTCTATACTCAAGACAAGAACATGATAAAACAGTGGTAGAACTGATGATCCTCTACACTCAAGACAAGAACAGGATAAAACAGTGGTAGAACTCATGATCCTCTACACTCAAGACAAGAACAGGATAAAACAGTGGTAGAACTGATGATCCTCTACACTCAAGACAAGAACAGGATAAAACAGTGGTAAAACTGATGATCCTCTACACTCAAGACAAGAACAGGATAAAACAGTGGTAGAACTCATGATCCTCTACACTCAAGACAAGAACATGATAAAACAGTGGTAGAACTCATGATCCTCTACACTCAAGACAAGAACAGGATAAAACAGTGGTAGAACTGATGATCCTCTACACTCAAGACAAGAACAGGATAAAGCAGTGGGTAGAACTTATGTTCCTCTACACTCAAGACAAGAACAGGATAAAACAGTGGTAGAACTCATGATCCTCTACACTCAGACAAGAACAGGATAAAACAATGGTAGAACTGATGATCCTCTACACTCAAGACAAGAACAGGATAAAACAGTGGTAGAACTCATGATCCTCTACACTCAGACAAGAACAGGATAAAACAGTGGTAGAACTCATGATCCTCTACACTCAGACAAGAACAGGATAAAACAGTGGTAGAACTCATGATCCTCTACACTCAAGACAAGAACAGGATAAAACAGTGGTAGAACTGATGATCCTCTACACTCAAGACAAGAACAGGATAAAACAGTGGTAGAACTGATGATCCTCTACACTCAAGACAAGAACAGGATAAAACAATGGTAGAACTTATGATCCTCTACACTCAAGACAAGAACAGGATAAAACAGTGGTAGAACTCATGATCCTCTACACTCAAGACAAGAACAGGATAAAACAATGGTAGAACTTATGATCCTCTACACTCAAGACAAGAACAGGATAAAACAGTGGTAGAACTGATGATCCTCTACACTCAAGACAAGAACAGGATAAAACAATGGTAGAACTGATGATCCTCTACACTCAAGACAAGAACAGGATAAAACAGTGGTAGAACTGATGATCCTCTACACTCAAGACAAGAACAGGATAAAACAATGGTAGAACTGATGATCCTCTACACTCAGACAAGAACAGGATAAAACAATGGTAGAACTGATGATCCTCTACACTCAGACAAGAACAGGATAAAACAGTGGTAGAACTTATGATCCTCTACACTCAAGACAAGAACAGGATAAAACAGGGGTAGAACTAATGATCCTCTACACTCAGACAAGAACAGGATAAAACAATGGTAGAACTGATGATCCTCTACACTCAGACAAGAACAGGATAAAACAGGGGTAGAACTTATGATCCTCTACACTCAAGACAAGAACAGGATAAAACAGTGGTAGAACTGATGATCCTCTACACTCAGACAAGAACAGGATAAAACAATGGTAGAACTGATGATCCTCTACACTCAGACAAGAACAGGATAAAACAATGGTAGAACTGATGATCCTCTACACTCAGACAAGAACAGGATAAAACAATGGTAGAACTGATGATCCTCTACACTCAAGACAAGAACAGGATAAAACAATGGTAGAACTGATGATCCTCTACACTCAGACAAGAACAGGATAAAACAATGGTAGAACTGATGATCCTCTACACTCAGACAAGAACAGGATAAAACAGTGGTAGAACTTATGATCCTCTACACTCAAGACAAGAACAGGATAAAACAGGGGTAGAACTAATGATCCTCTACACTCAGACAAGAACAGGATAAAACAATGGTAGAACTGATGATCCTCTACACTCAGACAAGAACAGGATAAAACAGTGGTAGAACTTATGATCCTCTACACTCAAGACAAGAACAGGATAAAACAGTGGTAGAACTGATGATCCTCTACACTCAAGACAAGAACAGGATAAAACAATGGTAGAACTGATGATCGTCTACACTCAAGACAAGAACAGGATAAAACAATGGTAGAACTGATGATCCTCTACACTCAGACAAGAACAGGATAAAACAGTGGTAGAACTGATGATCCTCTACACTCAAGACAAGAACAGGATAAAACAATGGTAGAACTGATGATCCTCTACACTCAAGACAAGAACAGGATAAAACAGTGGTAGAACTCATGATCCTCTACACTCAAGACAAGAACAGGATAAAACAATGGTAGAACTTATGATCCTCTACACTCAAGACAAGAACAGGATAAAACAGTGGTAGAATTTATGATCCTCTACACTCAAGACAAGAACAGGATAAAACAGTGGTAGAACTGATGATCCTCTACATTCAAGACAAGAACAGGATAAAACAGTAGTAGAACTGATGATCCTCTACACTCAAGACAAGAACAGGATAAAACAGTGGTAGAACTGATGATCCTCTACACTCAAGACAAGAACAGGATAAAACAGTGGTAGAACTGATGATCCTCTACACTCAAGACAAGAACAGGATAAAACAATGGTAGAACTGATGATCCTCTACACTCAGACAAGAACAGGATAAAACAATGGTAGAACTGATGATCCTCTACACTCAAGACAAGAACAGGATAAAACAGTGGTAGCACTCATGATCCTCTACACTCAAGACAAGAACAGGATAAAACAGTGGTAGAACTGATGATCCTCTACACTTAAGACAAGAACAGGATAAAACAATGGTAGAACTGATGATCCTCTACACTCAGACAAGAACAGGATAAAACAGTGGTAGAACTTATGATCCTCTACACTCAAGACAAGAACAGGATAAAACAGTGGTAGAACTGATGATCCTCTACACTCAAGACAAGAACAGGATAAAACAATGGTAGAACTGATGATCCTCTACACTCAGACAAGAACAGGATAAAACAGTGGTAGAACTTATGATCCTCTACACTCAAGACAAGAACAGGATAAAACAGTGGTAGAACTGATGATCCTCTACACTCAGACAAGAACAGGATAAAACAATGGTAGAACTGATGATCCTCTACACTCAAGACAAGAACAGGATAAAACAGTGGTAGAACTCATGATCCTCTACACTCAAGACAAGAACAGGATAAAACAATGGTAGAATTTATGATCCTCTACACTCAAGACAAGAACAGGATAAAACAGTGGTAGAACTGATGATCCTCTACATTCAAGACAAGAACAGGATAAAACAGTAGTAGAACTGATGATCCTCTACACTCAAGACAAGAACAGGATAAAACAGTGGTAGAACTGATGATCCTCTACACTCAAGACAAGAACAGGATAAAACAGTGGTAGAACTGATGATCCTCTACACTCAAGACAAGAACAGGATAAAACAATGGTAGAACTGATGATCCTCTACACTCAAGACAAGAACAGGATAAAACAGTGGTAGAACTGATGATCCTCTACACTCAAGACAAGAACAGGATAAAACAGTGGTAGAACTGATGATCCTCTACACTCAAGACAAGAACAGGATAAAACAATGGTAGAACTGATGATCCTCTACACTCAGACAAGAACAGGATAAAACAATGGTAGAACTGATGATCCTCTACACTCAAGACAAGAACAGGATAAAACAGTGGTAGAACTGATGATCCTCTACACTCAAGACAAGAACAGGATAAAACAGTGGTAGAACTGATGATCCTCTACACTCAAGACAAGAACAGGATAAAACAGTGGTAGAACTGATGATCCTCTACACTCAAGACAAGAACAGGATAAAACAATGGTAGAACTGATGATCCTCTACACTCAAGACAAGAACAGGATAAAACAATGGTAGAACTGATGATCCTCTACACTCAAGACAAGAACAGGATAAAACAGTGGTAGAACTTATGATCCTCTACACTCAAGACAAGAACAGGATAAAACAATGGTAGAACTTATGATCCTCTACACTCAAGACAAGAACAGGATAAAACAATGGTAGAACTGATGATCCTCTACACTTAAGACAAGAACAGGATAAAACAGTGGTAGAACTGATGATCCTCTACACTCAAGACAAGAACAGGATAAAACAATGGTAGAACTGATGATCCTCTACACTTAAGACAAGAACAGGATAAAACAATGGTAGAACTGATGATCCTCTACACTCAAGACAAGAACAGGATAAAACAATGGTAGAACTTATGATCCTCTACACTCAAGACAAGAACAGGATAAAACAATGGTAGAACTTATGATCCTCTACACTCAAGACAAGAACAGGATAAAACAGTGGTAGAACTGATGATCCTCTACACTCAAGACAAGAACAGGATAAAACAATGGTAGAACTGATGATCCTCTACACTCAAGACAAGAACAGGATAAAACAATGGTAGAACTGATGATCCTCTACACTCAAGACAAGAACAGGATAAAACAGTGGTAGAACTGATGATCCTCTACACTCAAGACAAGAGCAGGATAAAACAGTGGTAGAACCGATGATCCTCTACACTCAAGACAAGAACAGGATAAAACAGTGGTAGAACTTATGATCCTCTACACTCAAGACAAGAACAGGATAAAACAATGGTAGAACTGATGATCCTCTACACTCAAGACAAGAACAGGATAAAACAGTGGTAGAACCGATGATCCTCTACACTCAAGACAAGAACAGGATAAAACAGTGGTAGAACTTATGATCCTCTACACTCAAGACAAGAACAGGATAAAACAATGGTAGAACTGATGATCCTCTACACTCAAGACAAGAACAGGATAAAACAGTGGTAGAACTCATGATCCTCTACACTCAGACAAGAACAGGATAAAACAGTGGTAGAACTCATGATCCTCTACACTCAGACAAGAACAGGATAAAACAATGGTAGAACTGATGATCCTCTACATTCAAGACAAGAACAGGATAAAACAGTGGTAGAACTGATGATCCTCTACACTCAAGACAAGAACAGGATAAAACAGTGGTAGAACCGATGATCCTCTACACTCAAGACAAGAACAGGATAAAACAGTGGTAGAACTTATGATCCTCTACACTCAAGACAAGAACAGGATAAAACAGTGGTAGAACTTATGATCCTCTACACTCAAGACAAGAACAGGATAAAACAGTGGAAGAACTGATGATCTTCTACACTCAGGATAAAACAGTGGTAGAACTGATGATCCTCTACACTCAGGATAAAACAGTGGTAGAACTCATGATCCTCTACACTCAGGATAAAACAGTAGTAGAACTGATGATCCTCTACACTCAAGACAAGAACAGAATAAAACAGTGGTAGAACTCATGATCCTCTACACTCAAGACAAGAACAGGATAAAACAGTGGTAGAACTCATGATCCTCTATACTCAAGACAAGAACATGATAAAACAGTGGTAGAACTGATGATCCTCTACACTCAAGACAAGAACAGGATAAAACAGTGGTAGAACTCATGATCCTCTACACTCAAGACAAGAACAGGATAAAACAGTGGTAGAACTTATGTTCCTCTACACTCAATACAAGAACAGGATAAAACAATGGTAGAACTGATGATCCTCTACACTCAGACAAGAACAGGATAAAACAGTGGTAGAACTGATGATCCTCTACACTTAAGACAAGAACAGGATAAAACAATGCTAGAACTGATGATCCTCTACACTCAAGACAAGAACAGGATAAAACAGTGGTAGAACTCATGATCCTCTACACTCAGACAAGAACAGGATAAAACAGTGGTAGAACTCATGATCCTCTACACTCAGACAAGAACAGGATAAAACAATGGTAGAACTGATGATCCTCTACATTCAAGACAAGAACAGGATAAAACAGTGGTAGAACTGATGATCCTCTACACTCAAGACAAGAACAGGATAAAACAGTGGTAGAACCGATGATCCTCTACACTCAAGACAAGAACAGGATAAAACAGTGGTAGAACTTATGATCCTCTACACTCAAGACAAGAACAGGATAAAACAGTGGTAGAACTTATGATCCTCTACACTCAAGACAAGAACAGGATAAAACAGTGGAAGAACTGATGATCTTCTACACTCAGGATAAAACAGTGGTAGAACTGATGATCCTCTACACTCAGGATAAAACAGTGGTAGAACTCATGATCCTCTACACTCAGGATAAAACAGTAGTAGAACTGATGATCCTCTACACTCAAGACAAGAACAGAATAAAACAGTGGTAGAACTCATGATCCTCTACACTCAAGACAAGAACAGGATAAAACAGTGGTAGAACTCATGATCCTCTATACTCAAGACAAGAACATGATAAAACAGTGGTAGAACTGATGATCCTCTACACTCAAGACAAGAACAGGATAAAACAGTGGTAGAACTCATGATCCTCTACACTCAAGACAAGAACATGATAAAACAGTGGTAGAACTGATGATCCTCTACACTCAAGACAAGAACAGGATAAAACAGTGGTAAAACTGATGATCCTCTACACTCAAGACAAGAACAGGATAAAACAGTGGTAGAACTCATGATCCTCTACACTCAAGACAAGAACATGATAAAACAGTGGTAGAACTTATGATCCTCTACACTCAAGACAAGAACAGGATAAAACAGTGGTAGAACTGATGATCCTCTACACTCAGACAAGAACAGGATAAAACAGGGGCAGAACTCATGATCCTCTACACTCAAGACAAGAACAGGATAAAACAGTGGTAGAACTGATGATCCTCTACACTCAGACAAGAACAGGATAAAACAATGGTAGAACTGATGATCCTCTACACTCAGACAAGAACAGGATAAAACAGTGGTAGAACTGATGATCCTCTACACTCAAGACAAGAACAGGATAAAACAGTGGTAGAACTCATGATCCTCTACACTCAGACAAGAACATGATAAAACAGTGGTAGAACTCATGATCCTCTACACTCAAGACAAGAACAGGATAAAACAGTGGTAGAACTGATGATCCTCTACACTCAGACAAGAACAGGATAAAACAATGGTAGAACTGATGATCCTCTACACTCAAGACAAGAACAGGATAAAACAGTGGTAGAACTTATGATCCTCTACACTCAGACAAGAACAGGATAAAACAATGGTAGAACTGATGATCCTCTACACTCAAGACAAGAACAGGATAAAACAATGGTAGAACTCATGATCCTCTACACTCAGACAAGAACAGGATAAAACAATGCTAGAACTGATGATCCTCTACACTCAAGACAAGAACAGGATAAAACAGTGGTATAACTCATGATCCTCTACACTCAGACAAGAACAGGATAAAACAATGCTAGAACTGATGATCCTCTACACTCAAGACAAGAACAGGATAAAACAGTGGTATAACTCATGATCCTCTACACTCAGACAAGAACAGGATAAAACAGTGGTAGAACTCATGATCCTCTACACTCAGACAAGAACAGGATAAAACAATGGTAGAACTGATGATCCTCTACACTCAAGACAAGAACAGGATAAAACAGTGGTAGAACTGATGATCCTCTACACTCAAGACAAGAACAGGATAAAACAGTGGTAGAACCGATGATCCTCTACACTCAAGACAAGAACAGGATAAAACAGTGGTAGAACTTATGATCCTCTACACTCAAGACAAGAACAGGATAAAACAGTGGTAGAACTTATGATCCTCTACACTCAAGACAAGAACAGGATAAAACAGTGGAAGAACTGATGATCTTCTACACTCAGGATAAAACAGTGGTAGAACTGATGATCCTCTACACTCAGGATAAAACAGTGGTAGAACTCATGATCCTCTACACTCAGGATAAAACAGTAGTAGAACTGATGATCCTCTACACTCAAGACAAGAACAGAATAAAACAGTGGTAGAACTCATGATCCTCTACACTCAAGACAAGAACAGGATAAAACAGTGGTAGAACTCATGATCCTCTACACTCAAGACAAGAACATGATAAAACAGTGGTAGAACTGATGATCCTCTACACTCAAGACAAGAACAGGATAAAACAGTGGTAGAACTCATGATCCTCTACACTCAAGACAAGAACATGATAAAACAGTGGTAGAACTGATGATCCTCTACACTCAAGACAAGAAGAGGATAAAACAGTGGTAAAACTGATGATCCTCTACACTCAAGACAAGAACAGGATAAAACAGTGGTAGAACTCATGATCCTCTACACTCAAGACAAGAACATGATAAAACAGTGGTAGAACTGATGATCCTCTACACTCAAGACAAGAACAGGATAAAACAGTGGTAGAACTGATGATCCTCTACACTCAAGACAAGAACAGGATAAAACAGTGGGTAGAACTTATGTTCCTCTACACTCAAGACAAGAACAGGATAAAACAGTGGTAGAACTGATGATCCTCTACACTCAAGACAAGAACAGGATAAAACAGTGGTAGAACTTATGATACTCTACACTCAAGACAAGAACAGGATAAAACAGTGGTAGAACTTATGATCCTCTACACTCAAGACAAGAACAGGATAAAACAGTGGTAGAACTCATGATCCTCTACACTCAAGACAAGAACAGGATAAAACAGTGGTAGAACTCATGATCCTCTACACTCAAGACAAGAACAGGATAAAACAGTGGTAGAACTTATGATCCTCTACACTCAAGACAAGAACAGGATAAAACAGTGGTAGAACTCATGATCCTCTACACTCAAGACAAGAACAGGATAAAACAGTGGTAGAACTCATGATCCTCTACACTCAAGACAAGAACAGGATAAAACAGTGGTAGAACTCATGATCCTCTACACTCAAGACAAGAACAGGATAAAACAGTGGTAGAACTCATGATCCTCTACACTCAAGACAAGAACAGGATAAAACAGGGGTAGAACTGATGATCCTCTACACTCAAGACAAGAACAGGATAAAACAGTGGTAGTACTCATGATCCTCTACACTCAAGACAAGAACAGGATAAAACAGTGGTAGTACTCATGATCCTCTACACTCAGACAAGAACATGATAAAACAGTGGTAGAACTGATGATCCTCTACACTCAAGACAAGAACAGGATAAAACAATGGTAGAACTGATGATCCTCTACACTCAGACAAGAACAGGATAAAACAATGGTAGAACTGATGATCCTCTACACTCAAGACAAGAACAGGATAAAACAGTGGTAGAACTGATGATCCTCTACACTCAGACAAGAACAGGATAAAACAATGGTAGAACTGATGATCCTCTACACTCAAGACAAGAACAGGATAAAACAGTGGTAGAACTGATGATCCTCTACCCTCAAGACAAGAACAGCATAAAACAATGGTAGAACTGATGATCCTCTACACTCAGACAAGAACAGGATAAAACAATGGTAGAACTGATGATCCTCTACACTCAAGACAAGAACAGGATAAAACAGTGGTAGAACTCATGATCCTCTACACTCAGACAAGAACAGGATAAAACAGTGGTAGAACTCATGATCCTCTACACTCAGACAAGAACAGGATAAAACAATGGTAGAACTGATGATCCTCTACACTCAAGACAAGAACAGGATAAAACAGTGGTAGAACTGATGATCCTCTACACTCAAGACAAGAACAGGATAAAACAGTGGTAGAACCGATGATCCTCTACACTCAAGACAAGAACAGGATAAAACAGTGGTAGAACTTATGATCCTCTACACTCAAGACAAGAACAGGATAAAACAGTGGTAGAACTTATGATCCTCTACACTCAAGACAAGAACAGGATAAAACTGGAAGAACTGATGATCTTCTACACTCAGGATAAAACAGTGGTAGAACTGATGATCCTCTACACTCAGGATAAAACAGTGGTAGAACTCACGATCCTCTACACTCAGGATAAAACAGTAGTAGAACTGATGATCCTCTACACTCAAGACAAGAACAGAATAAAACAGTGGTAGAACTCATGATCCTCTACACTCAAGACAAGAACAGGATAAAACAGTGGTAGAACTCATGATCCTCTATACTCAAGACAAGAACATGATAAAACAGTGGTAGAACTGATGATCCTCTACACTCAAGACAAGAACAGGATAAAACAGTGGTAGAACTCATGATCCTCTACACTCAAGACAAGAACAGGATAAAACAGTGGTAGAACTGATGATCCTCTACACTCAAGACAAGAACAGGATAAAACAGTGGTAAAACTGATGATCCTCTACACTCAAGACAAGAACAGGATAAAACAGTGGTAGAACTCATGATCCTCTACACTCAAGACAAGAACATGATAAAACAGTGGTAGAACTGATGATCCTCTACACTCAAGACAAGAACAGGATAAAACAGTGGTAGAACTGATGAACCTCTACACTCAAGACAAGAACAGGATAAAGCAGTGGGTAGAACTTATGTTCCTCTACACTCAAGACAAGAACAGGATAAAACAGTGGTAGAACTCATGATCCTCTACACTCAGACAAGAACAGGATAAAACAATGGTAGAACTGATGATCCTCTACACTCAAGACAAGAACAGGATAAAACAGTGGTAGAACTCATGATCCTCTACACTCAGACAAGAACAGGATAAAACAGTGGTAGAACTCATGATCCTCTACACTCAGACAAGAACAGGATAAAACAGTGGTAGAACTCATGATCCTCTACACTCAAGACAAGAACAGGATAAAACAATGGTAGAACTTATGATCCTCTACACTCAAGACAAGAACAGGATAAAACAGTGGTAGAACTGATGATCCTCTACACTCAAGACAAGAACAGGATAAAACAATGGTAGAACTTATGTTCCTCTACACTCAAGACAAGAACAGGATAAAACAGTGGTAGAACTTATGATCCTCTACACTCAAGACAAGAACAGGATAAAACAGTGGTAGAACTGATGATCCTCTACACTTAAGACAAGAACAGGATAAAACAATGGTAGAACTGATGATCCTCTACACTCAGACAAGAACAGGATAAAACAGTGGTAGAACTTATGATCCTCTACACTCAAGACAAGAACAGGATAAAACAGTGGTAGAACTGATGATCCTCTACACTCAGACAAGAACAGGATAAAACAATGGTAGAACTGATGATCCTCTACACTCAAGACAAGAACAGGATAAAACAGTGGTAGAACTGATGATCCTCTACACTCAAGACAAGAACAGGATAAAACAATGGTAGAACTGATGATCCTCTACACTCAAGACAAGAACAGGATAAAACAGTGGTAGAACTGATGATCCTCTACACTCAAGACAAGAACAGGATAAAACAGTGGTAGAACTGATGATCCTCTACACTCAGACAAGAACAGGATAAAACAGTGGTAGAACTTATGATCCTCTACACTCAAGACAAGAACAGGATAAAACAGTGGTAGAACTTATGATCCTCTACACTCAAGACAAGAACAGGATAAAACAATGGTAGAACTGATGATCCTCTACACTCAGACAAGAACAGGATAAAACAGTGGTAGAACTGATGATCCTCTACACTCAAGACAAGAACAGGATAAAACAGTGGTGGAACTCATGATCCTCTACACTCAAGACAAGAACAGGATAAAACAATGGTAGAACTTATGATCCTCTACACTCAAGACAAGAACAGGATAAAACAGTGGTAGAACTGATGATCCTCTACACTCAAGACAAGAACAGGATAAAACAATGGTAGAACTGATGATCCTCTACACTCAAGACAAGAACAGGATAAAACAATGGTAGAACTTATGATCCTCTACACTCAAGACAAGAACAGGATAAAACAGTGGTAGAATTTATGATCCTCTACACTCAAGACAAGAACAGGATAAAACAGTGGTAGAACTGATGATCCTCTACATTCAAGACAAGAACAGGATAAAACAGTAGTAGAACTGATGATCCTCTACACTCAAGACAAGAACAGGATAAAACAGTGGTAGAACTGATGATCCTCTACACTCAAGAAAAGAACAGGATAAAACAGTGGTAGAACTGATGATCCTCTACACTCAAGACAAGAACAGGATAAAACAGTGGTAGAACTGATGATCCTCTACACTCAAGACAAGAACAGGATAAAACAATGGTAGAACTGATGATCCTCTACACTCAAGACAAGAACAGGATAAAACAGTGGTAGAACTGATGATCCTCTACACTCAAGACAAGAACAGGATAAAACAGTGGTAGAACTGATGATCCTCTACACTCAAGACAAGAACAGGATAAAACAATGGTAGAACTGATGATCCTCTACACTCAAGACAAGAACAGGATAAAACAGTGGTAGAACTGATGATCCTCTACACTTAAGACAAGAACAGGATAAAACAGTGGTAGAACTGATGATCCTCTACACTCAAGACAAGAACAGGATAAAACAATGGTAGAACTTATGTTCCTCTACACTCAAGACAAGAACAGGATAAAACAGTGGTAGAACTTATGATCCTCTACACTCAAGACAAGAACAGGATAAAACAGTGGTAGAACTGATGATCCTCTACACTTAAGACAAGAACAGGATAAAACAATGGTAGAACTGATGATCCTCTACACTCAAGACAAGAACAGGATAAAACAGTGGTAGAACTGATGATCCTCTACACTCAAGACAAGAACAGGATAAAACAGTGGTAGAACTGATGATCCTCTACACTCAGACAAGAACAGGATAAAACAGTGGTAGAACTTATGATCCTCTACACTCAAGACAAGAACAGGATAAAACAGTGGTAGAACTTATGATCCTCTACACTCAAGACAAGAACAGGATAAAACAATGGTAGAACTGATGATCCTCTACACTCAAGACAAGAACAGGATAAAACAGTGGTAGAACTGATGATCCTCTACACTCAAGACAAGAACAGAATAAAACAATGGTAGAACTGATGATCCTCTACACTCAAGACAAGAACAGGATAAAACAATGGTAGAACTTATGATCCTCTACACTCAAGACAAGAACAGGATAAAACAGTGGTAGAACTCATGATCCTCTACACTCAAGACAAGAACAGGATAAAACAATGGTAGAACTTATGATCCTCTACACTCAAGACAAGAACAGGATAAAACAGTGGTAGAATTTATGATCCTCTACACTGAAGACAAGAACAGGATAAAACAGTGGTAGAACTCATGATCCTCTACATTCAAGACAAGAACAGGATAAAACAGTAGTAGAACTGATGATCCTCTACACTCAAGACAAGAACAGGATAAAACAGTGGTAGAACTGATGATCCTCTACACTCAAGACAAGAACAGGATAAAACAGTGGTAGAACTGATGATCCTCTACACTCAAGACAAGAACAGGATAAAACAGTGGTAGAACTGATGATCCTCTACACTCAAGACAAGAACAGGATAAAACAGTGGTAGAACTGATGATCCTCTACACTTAAGACAAGAACAGGATAAAACAGTGGTAGAACTGATGATCCTCTACACTCAAGACAAGAACAGGATAAAACAGTGGTAGAACTGATGATCCTCTACACTCAAGACAAGAACAGGATAAAACAGTGGTAGAACTGATGATCCTCTACACTCAAGACAAGAACAGGATAAAACAGTGGTAGAACTGATGATCCTCTACACTCAAGACAAGAACAGGATAAAACAGTGGTAGAACTGATGATCCTCTACACTCAAGACAAGAACAGGATAAAACAGTGGTAGAACTGATGATCCTCTACACTCAGACAAGAACAGGATAAAACAGGGGCAGAACTCATGATCCTCTACACTCAAGACAAGAACAGGATAAAACAGTGGTAGAACTGATGATCCTCTACACTCAAGACAAGAACAGGATAAAACAGTGGTAGAACTGATGATCCTCTACACTCAAGACAAGAACAGGATAAAACAGTGGTAAAACTGATGATCCTCTACACTCAAGACAAGAACAGGATAAAACAGTGGTAGAACTGATGATCCTCTACACTCAAGACAAGAACAGGATAAAACAGTGGTAGAACTGATGATCCTCTACACTCAAGACAAGAACAGGATAAAACAGTGGTAAAACTGATGATCCTCTACACTCAAGACAAGAACAGGATAAAACAGTGGTAGAACTGATGATCCTCTACACTCAGACAAGAACAGGATAAAACAGTGGTAGAACTCATGATCCTCTACACTCAAGACAAGAACAGGATAAAACAATGGTAGAACTTATGATCCTCTACACTCAGACAAGAACAGGATAAAACAGTGGTAGAACTCATGATCCTCTACACTCAAGACAAGAACAGGATAAAACAGGGGCAGAACTCATGATCCTCTACACTCAGACAAGAACAGGATAAAACAATGGTAGAACTGATGATCCTCTACACTCAAGACAAGAACAGGATAAAACAGTGGAAGAACTGATGATCCTCTACACTCAGACAAGAACAGGATAAAACAGTGGTAGAACTCATGATCCTCTACACTCAGACAAGAACAGGATAAATCAATGGTAGAACTGATGATCCTCTACACTCAAGACAAGAACAGGATAAAACAGTGGAAGAACTGATGATCCTCTACACTCAGACAAGAACAGGATAAAACAGTGGTAGAACTCATGATCCTCTACACTCAAGACAAGAACAGGATAAAACAATGGTAGAACTCATGATCCTCTACACTCAGACAAGAACAGGATAAAACAGTGGTAGAACTCATGATCCTCTACACTCAAGACAAGAACAGGATAAAACAATGGTAGAACTGATGATCCTCTACACTCAAGACAAGAACAGGATAAAACAGTGGTAGAACTCATGATCCTCTACACTCAAGACAAGAACATGATAAAACAGTGGTAGAACTGATGATCCTCTACACTCAAGACAAGAACAGGATAAAACAATGGTAGAACTGATGATCCTCTACACTCAAGACAAGAACAGGATAAAACAGTGGTAGAACTGATGATCCTCTACACTCAAGACAAGAACAGGATAAAACAATGGTAGAACTCATGATCCTCTACACTCAAGACAAGAACAGGATAAAACAGTGGTAGAACTGATGATCCTCTACACTCAAGACAAGAACAGGATAAAACAGTGGTAGAACTGATGATCCTCTACACTCAAGACAAGAACAGGATAAAACAGTGGTAGAACTGATGATCCTCTACACTTAAGACAAGAACAGGATAAAACAGTGGTAGAACTGATGATCCTCTACACTCAAGACAAGAACAGGATAAAACAGTGGTAGAACTGATGATCCTCTACACTCAAGACAAGAACAGGATAAAACAGTGGTAGAACTGGTGATCCTCTACACTCAAGACAAGAACAGGATAAAACAGTGGTAGAACTGATGATCCTCTACACTCAAGACAAGAACAGGATAAAACAGTGGTAGAACTGATGATCCTCTACACTCAAGACAAGAACAGGATAAAACAGTGGTAGAACTGATGATCCTCTACACTCAAGACAAGAACAGGATAAAACAATGGTAGAACTGATGATCCTCTACACTCAAGACAAGAACAGGATAAAACAGTGGTAGAACTGATGATCCTCTACACTTAAGACAAGAACAGGATAAAACAGTGGTAGAACTGATGATCCTCTACACTCAAGACAAGAACAGGATAAAACAATGGTAGAACTTATGTTCCTCTACAATCAAGACAAGAACAGGATAAAACAGTGGTAGAACTTATGATCCTCTACACTCAAGACAAGAACAGGATAAAACAGTGGTAGAACTGATGATCCTCTACACTTAAGACAAGAACAGGATAAAACAATGGTAGAACTGATGATCCTCTACACTCAAGACAAGAACAGGATAAAACAGTGGTAGAACTGATGATCCTCTACACTCAAGACAAGAACAGGATAAAACAGTGGTAGAACTGATGATCCTCTACACTCAGACAAGAACAGGATAAAACAGTGGTAGAACTTATGATCCTCTACACTCAAGACAAGAACAGGATAAAACAGTGGTAGAACTTATGATCCTCTACACTCAAGACAAGAACAGGATAAAACAATGGTAGAACTGATGATCCTCTACACTCAAGACAAGAACAGGATAAAACAGTGGTAGAACTGATGATCCTCTACACTCAAGACAAGAACAGAATAAAACAATGGTAGAACTGATGATCCTCTACACTCAAGACAAGAACAGGATAAAACAATGGTAGAACTTATGATCCTCTACACTCAAGACAAGAACAGGATAAAACAGTGGTAGAACTCATGATCCTCTACACTCAAGACAAGAACAGGATAAAACAATGGTAGAACTTATGATCCTCTACACTCAAGACAAGAACAGGATAAAACAGTGGTAGAATTTATGATCCTCTACACTGAAGACAAGAACAGGATAAAACAGTGGTAGAACTCATGATCCTCTACATTCAAGACAAGAACAGGATAAAACAGTAGTAGAACTGATGATCCTCTACACTCAAGACAAGAACAGGATAAAACAGTGGTAGAACTGATGATCCTCTACACTCAAGACAAGAACAGGATAAAACAGTGGTAGAACTGATGATCCTCTACACTCAAGACAAGAACAGGATAAAACAGTGGTAGAACTGATGATCCTCTACACTCAAGACAAGAACAGGATAAAACAGTGGTAGAACTGATGATCCTCTACACTTAAGACAAGAACAGGATAAAACAGTGGTAGAACTGATGATCCTCTACACTCAAGACAAGAACAGGATAAAACAGTGGTAGAACTGATGATCCTCTACACTCAAGACAAGAACAGGATAAAACAGTGGTAGAACTGATGATCCTCTACACTCAAGACAAGAACAGGATAAAACAGTGGTAGAACTGATGATCCTCTACACTCAAGACAAGAACAGGATAAAACAGTGGTAGAACTGATGATCCTCTACACTCAAGACAAGAACAGGATAAAACAGTGGTAGAACTGATGATCCTCTACACTCAGACAAGAACAGGATAAAACAGGGGCAGAACTCATGATCCTCTACACTCAAGACAAGAACAGGATAAAACAGTGGTAGAACTGATGATCCTCTACACTCAAGACAAGAACAGGATAAAACAGTGGTAGAACTGATGATCCTCTACACTCAAGACAAGAACAGGATAAAACAGTGGTAAAACTGATGATCCTCTACACTCAAGACAAGAACAGGATAAAACAGTGGTAGAACTGATGATCCTCTACACTCAAGACAAGAACAGGATAAAACAGTGGTAGAACTGATGATCCTCTACACTCAAGACAAGAACAGGATAAAACAGTGGTAAAACTGATGATCCTCTACACTCAAGACAAGAACAGGATAAAACAGTGGTAGAACTGATGATCCTCTACACTCAGACAAGAACAGGATAAAACAGTGGTAGAACTCATGATCCTCTACACTCAAGACAAGAACAGGATAAAACAATGGTAGAACTTATGATCCTCTACACTCAGACAAGAACAGGATAAAACAGTGGTAGAACTCATGATCCTCTACACTCAAGACAAGAACAGGATAAAACAGGGGCAGAACTCATGATCCTCTACACTCAGACAAGAACAGGATAAAACAATGGTAGAACTGATGATCCTCTACACTCAAGACAAGAACAGGATAAAACAGTGGAAGAACTGATGATCCTCTACACTCAGACAAGAACAGGATAAAACAGTGGTAGAACTCATGATCCTCTACACTCAGACAAGAACAGGATAAATCAATGGTAGAACTGATGATCCTCTACACTCAAGACAAGAACAGGATAAAACAGTGGAAGAACTGATGATCCTCTACACTCAGACAAGAACAGGATAAAACAGTGGTAGAACTCATGATCCTCTACACTCAAGACAAGAACAGGATAAAACAATGGTAGAACTCATGATCCTCTACACTCAGACAAGAACAGGATAAAACAGTGGTAGAACTCATGATCCTCTACACTCAAGACAAGAACAGGATAAAACAATGGTAGAACTGATGATCCTCTACACTCAAGACAAGAACAGGATAAAACAGGGGCAGAACTCATGATCCTCTACACTCAAGACAAGAACAGGATAAAACAGTGGTAGAACTCATGATCCTCTACACTCAAGACAAGAACAGGATAAAACAATGGTAGAACTCATGATCCTCTACACTCAGACAAGAACAGGATAAAACAGTGGTAGAACTCATGATCCTCTACACTCAAGACAAGAACAGGATAAAACAATGGTAGAACTGATGATCCTCTACACTCAAGACAAGAACAGGATAAAACAGGGGCAGAACTCATGATCCTCTACACTCAAGACAAGAACAGGATAAAACAGGGGTAGAACTTATGATCCTCTACACTTAAGAAAAGAACAGGATAAAACAATGGTAGAACTGATGATCCTCTACACTCAGACAAGAACAGGATAAAACAATGGTAGAACTCATGATCCTCTACACTCAAGACAAGAACAGGATAAAACAGTGGTAGAACTGATGATCCTCTACACTCAAGACAAGAACAGGATAAAACAGTGGTAGAACTGATGATCCTCTACACTCAGACAAGAACAGGATAAAACAGTGGTAGAACTTATGATCCTCTACACTCAAGACAAGAACAGGATAAAACAGTGGTAGAACTTATGATCCTCTACACTCAAGACAAGAACAGGATAAAACAATGGTAGAACTGATGATCCTCTACACTCAAGACAAGAACAGGATAAAACAGTGGTAGAACTGATGATCCTCTACACTCAAGACAAGAACAGAATAAAACAATGGTAGAACTGATGATCCTCTACACTCAAGACAAGAACAGGATAAAACAATGGTAGAACTTATGATCCTCTACACTCAAGACAAGAACAGGATAAAACAGTGGTAGAACTCATGATCCTCTACACTCAAGACAAGAACAGGATAAAACAATGGTAGAACTTATGATCCTCTACACTCAAGACAAGAACAGGATAAAACAGTGGTAGAATTTATGATCCTCTACACTGAAGACAAGAACAGGATAAAACAGTGGTAGAACTCATGATCCTCTACATTCAAGACAAGAACAGGATAAAACAGTAGTAGAACTGATGATCCTCTACACTCAAGACAAGAACAGGATAAAACAGTGGTAGAACTGATGATCCTCTACACTCAAGACAAGAACAGGATAAAACAGTGGTAGAACTGATGATCCTCTACACTCAAGACAAGAACAGGATAAAACAGTGGTAGAACTGATGATCCTCTACACTCAAGACAAGAACAGGATAAAACAGTGGTAGAACTGATGATCCTCTACACTTAAGACAAGAACAGGATAAAACAGTGGTAGAACTGATGATCCTCTACACTCAAGACAAGAACAGGATAAAACAGTGGTAGAACTGATGATCCTCTACACTCAAGACAAGAACAGGATAAAACAGTGGTAGAACTGATGATCCTCTACACTCAAGACAAGAACAGGATAAAACAGTGGTAGAACTGATGATCCTCTACACTCAAGACAAGAACAGGATAAAACAGTGGTAGAACTGATGATCCTCTACACTCAAGACAAGAACAGGATAAAACAGTGGTAGAACTGATGATCCTCTACACTCAGACAAGAACAGGATAAAACAGGGGCAGAACTCATGATCCTCTACACTCAAGACAAGAACAGGATAAAACAGTGGTAGAACTGATGATCCTCTACACTCAAGACAAGAACAGGATAAAACAGTGGTAGAACTGATGATCCTCTACACTCAAGACAAGAACAGGATAAAACAGTGGTAAAACTGATGATCCTCTACACTCAAGACAAGAACAGGATAAAACAGTGGTAGAACTGATGATCCTCTACACTCAAGACAAGAACAGGATAAAACAGTGGTAGAACTGATGATCCTCTACACTCAAGACAAGAACAGGATAAAACAGTGGTAAAACTGATGATCCTCTACACTCAAGACAAGAACAGGATAAAACAGTGGTAGAACTGATGATCCTCTACACTCAGACAAGAACAGGATAAAACAGTGGTAGAACTCATGATCCTCTACACTCAAGACAAGAACAGGATAAAACAATGGTAGAACTTATGATCCTCTACACTCAGACAAGAACAGGATAAAACAGTGGTAGAACTCATGATCCTCTACACTCAAGACAAGAACAGGATAAAACAGGGGCAGAACTCATGATCCTCTACACTCAGACAAGAACAGGATAAAACAATGGTAGAACTGATGATCCTCTACACTCAAGACAAGAACAGGATAAAACAGTGGAAGAACTGATGATCCTCTACACTCAGACAAGAACAGGATAAAACAGTGGTAGAACTCATGATCCTCTACACTCAGACAAGAACAGGATAAATCAATGGTAGAACTGATGATCCTCTACACTCAAGACAAGAACAGGATAAAACAGTGGAAGAACTGATGATCCTCTACACTCAGACAAGAACAGGATAAAACAGTGGTAGAACTCATGATCCTCTACACTCAAGACAAGAACAGGATAAAACAATGGTAGAACTCATGATCCTCTACACTCAGACAAGAACAGGATAAAACAGTGGTAGAACTCATGATCCTCTACACTCAAGACAAGAACAGGATAAAACAATGGTAGAACTGATGATCCTCTACACTCAAGACAAGAACAGGATAAAACAGGGGCAGAACTCATGATCCTCTACACTCAAGACAAGAACAGGATAAAACAGTGGTAGAACTCATGATCCTCTACACTCAAGACAAGAACAGGATAAAACAATGGTAGAACTCATGATCCTCTACACTCAGACAAGAACAGGATAAAACAGTGGTAGAACTCATGATCCTCTACACTCAAGACAAGAACAGGATAAAACAATGGTAGAACTGATGATCCTCTACACTCAAGACAAGAACAGGATAAAACAGGGGCAGAACTCATGATCCTCTACACTCAAGACAAGAACAGGATAAAACAGGGGTAGAACTTATGATCCTCTACACTTAAGAAAAGAACAGGATAAAACAATGGTAGAACTGATGATCCTCTACACTCAAGACAAGAACAGGATAAAACAATGGTAGAACTCATGATCCTCTACACTCAAGACAAGAACAGGATAAAACAATGGTAGAACTCATGATCCTCTACACTCAAGACAAGAACAGGATAAAACAGTGGTAGAACTGATGATCCTCTACACTCAAGACAAGAACAGGATAAAACAGTGGTAGAACTGATGATCCTCTACACTCAAGACAAGAACAGGATAAAACAGTGGTAGAACTGATGATCCTCTACACTTAAGACAAGAACAGGATAAAACAGTGGTAGAACTGATGATCCTCTACACTCAAGACAAGAACAGGATAAAACAGTGGTAGAACTGATGATCCTCTACACTCAAGACAAGAACAGGATAAAACAGTGGTAGAACTGATGATCCTCTACACTCAAGACAAGAACAGGATAAAACAGTGGTAGAACTGATGATCCTCTACACTCAAGACAAGAACAGGATAAAACAGTGGTAGAACTGATGATCCTCTACACTCAAGACAAGAACAGGATAAAACAGTGGTAGAACTGATGATCCTCTACACTCAGACAAGAACAGGATAAAACAGGGGCAGAACTCATGATCCTCTACACTCAAGACAAGAACAGGATAAAACAGTGGTAGAACTGATGATCCTCTACACTCAAGACAAGAACAGGATAAAACAGTGGTAGAACTGATGATCCTCTACACTCAAGACAAGAACAGGATAAAACAGTGGTAAAACTGATGATCCTCTACACTCAAGACAAGAACAGGATAAAACAGTGGTAGAACTGATGATCCTCTACACTCAAGACAAGAACAGGATAAAACAGTGGTAGAACTGATGATCCTCTACACTCAAGACAAGAACAGGATAAAACAGTGGTAAAACTGATGATCCTCTACACTCAAGACAAGAACAGGATAAAACAGTGGTAGAACTGATGATCCTCTACACTCAGACAAGAACAGGATAAAACAGTGGTAGAACTCATGATCCTCTACACTCAAGACAAGAACAGGATAAAACAATGGTAGAACTTATGATCCTCTACACTCAGACAAGAACAGGATAAAACAGTGGTAGAACTCATGATCCTCTACACTCAAGACAAGAACAGGATAAAACAGGGGCAGAACTCATGATCCTCTACACTCAGACAAGAACAGGATAAAACAATGGTAGAACTGATGATCCTCTACACTCAAGACAAGAACAGGATAAAACAGTGGAAGAACTGATGATCCTCTACACTCAGACAAGAACAGGATAAAACAGTGGTAGAACTCATGATCCTCTACACTCAGACAAGAACAGGATAAAACAATGGTAGAACTGATGATCCTCTACACTCAAGACAAGAACAGGATAAAACAGTGGAAGAACTGATGATCCTCTACACTCAGACAAGAACAGGATAAAACAGTGGTAGAACTCATGATCCTCTACACTCAAGACAAGAACAGGATAAAACAATGGTAGAACTCATGATCCTCTACACTCAGACAAGAACAGGATAAAACAGTGGTAGAACTCATGATCCTCTACACTCAAGACAAGAACAGGATAAAACAATGGTAGAACTGATGATCCTCTACACTCAAGACAAGAACAGGATAAAACAGGGGCAGAACTCATGATCCTCTACACTCAAGACAAGAACAGGATAAAACAGTGGTAGAACTCATGATCCTCTACACTCAAGACAAGAACAGGATAAAACAATGGTAGAACTCATGATCCTCTACACTCAGACAAGAACAGGATAAAACAGTGGTAGAACTCATGATCCTCTACACTCAAGACAAGAACAGGATAAAACAATGGTAGAACTGATGATCCTCTACACTCAAGACAAGAACAGGATAAAACAGGGGCAGAACTCATGATCCTCTACACTCAAGACAAGAACAGGATAAAACAGGGGTAGAACTTATGATCCTCTACACTTAAGAAAAGAACAGGATAAAACAATGGTAGAACTGATGATCCTCTACACTCAAGACAAGAACAGGATAAAACAATGGTAGAACTGATGATCCTCTACACTCAAGACAAGAACAGGATAAAACAGTGGTAGAACTCATGATCCTCTACACTCAAGACAAGAACAGGATAAAACAATGGTAGAACTGATGATCCTCTACACTCAAGACAAGAACAGGATAAAACAGTGGTAGAACTGATGATCCTCTACACTCAAGACAAGAACAGGATAAAACAATGGTAGAACTGATGATCCTCTACACTCAGACAAGAACAGGATAAAACAGTGGTAGAACTGATGATCCTCTACACTCAAGACAAGAACAGGATAAAACAATGGTAGAACTGATGATCCTCTACACTCAAGACAAGAACAGGATAAAACAGTGGTAGAACTGATGATCCTCTACACTCAAGACAAGAACAGGATAAAACAATGGTAGAACTGATGATCCTCTACACTCAAGACAAGAACAGGATAAAACAGTGGTAGAACTGATGATCCTCTACACTCAAGACAAGAACAGGATAAAACAATGGTAGAACTGATGATCCTCTACACTCAAGACAAGAACAGGATAAAACAGTGGTAGAACTGATGATCCTCTACACTCAAGACAAGAACAGGATAAAACAGTGGTAGAACTCATGATCCTCTACACTCAAGACAAGAACAGGATAAAACAGTGGTAGAACTCATGATCCTCTACACTCAAGACAAGAACAGGATAAAACAGTGGTAGAACTGATGATCCTCTACACTCAAGACAAGAACAGGATAAAACAGTGGTAGAACTGATGATCCTCTACACTCAAGACAAGAACAGGATAAAACAATGGTAGAACTGATGATCCTCTACACTCAAGACAAGAACAGGATAAAACAGTGGTAGAACTCATGATCCTCTACACTCAAGACAAGAACAGGATAAAACAGTGGTAGAACTGATGATCCTCTACACTCAAGACAAGAACAGGATAAAACAGTGGTAGAACTGATGATCCTCTACACTCAAGACAAGAACAGGATACAAACTATTACAACACTGAGGCTGTTCTTTTCTTTGGAAAGTTCACTCTACTTTGTTTATGACAAAAAAGTCTTCACTAAAACCATTATGCATGTTATAGATTTCAATAAATATTGGCTTTGATGACTAATATTGATGAATAAAACATAGATATCTAATTTAATCTATAGGTCACTTTGTGGTATGACCTTCATCAAGTACATTCATTGTCCAGGGATGATTTTTATTCAGTTATTTAACTGATTTCATCAATTTTCCTCTGGAGAGAAATTACAGAAAGTTGTTGGACACAGTCAGAACAGGTCAAAAATGAACTATTTTGGATGATTTCAGCTATTTTTTTATTGATTTTCAGTTATTATATTTTCTAACCAGAATCATCCTTGATAGTCAAAATATTGGAAAGTCAAATACATTTTGTAATTGAGGAGAAAGTAATTGACACTTTTATCTGCTTTCAATAGAGTTTATCTCATGAACTGTAAGATTTGATTTGATTTGATTTATTGTGTTTAACGCCACTTTCAGCAATATTTCAGCTATATCATGGCGACCAGTTTTAGCGGTGGAGAAAGCCAGAGAGAACCACCGACAATGGGCAAGCAACGGGTAAACTTTATCACATGCTGCTGCGACACGAGTGTACCCTTTTTGTAATTTACAAAGCTGGGCTCGAACCCACGCTGTATTGGTGATAGGCTTGTATGAGTTGCTAGGTAATCCAACTACCTAGCTCATTGAGCCACCCAGGCCCCTCATAAACTGTAAGAGTGAGGACATTCCACTGCAAGTTTTCCACACAATCTATTTAAAAACCATTCAGAATTGGGTGTCCTCAGTCTCTAGACACACTGGTTTCGGTGCAATTCTACCAATCCTTTCTGAATGTATAATACAAGGGCTGGGGTTGATTTGTTGGGTCATAGCTTTGCCTGTTTCCAAATGAGAGTCAAAAAGGTGCATGATTTTTTTTAATTCTTTTGGAAACCAGTGTGTCTACATACTGAGAACAGACTTACAACGTAATTATGGCCTTAAAATAGTTGCGATGGTATTAAAATTTTGGGTGTTGGTCCTTTTTGACCCCCTGATATCTCAGAAATGATAAAACCTTCAACATATCTGTTGGAAGACTTCAAACGTGAATTTTTTTGAGGAATTAAATGGTAAAAATCATACAACTGGAACTTGATATTAAAATAATTTTTCATGATGTTATTGTGTGAGTTTGGTCTACTTGACTCCACTTTAAGAAGAAGGATATCAACTCAATCGAAAATGTGCAGAGACGAACAACTAGAATGCTTCCGCAAATGAAAAATATATAGTACGAAGAAAGGTTAAGAAATTTGAAATTGCCTACATTGAAATATAGATGCATGAGAGGTGACATGATAGAAACATTCAAGATTATAACTGGTATTTATGACAAAAGAGTCACCAAAGATATTTTTCACCTGAGTAAATCAACCACAACAAGAGGAAATACATACAAATTGGAAAAACACTAGTGCAAGAGATCTGAGAAAATACAGTTTTACGAACAGATTTATGGAATAGCTTGCCTGACACGATAGTGACATCTAAGACCATTCACCAATTCGAAAACAGACTGGAGAAGTACTGGGAGAACCACCATATGAAATTCGATTACAACAACGAATATGGACCACCAACCGGAAGAAAGACAGTTAAAGTAGAGGAAGATGACGAAGAAGAGCTGCCTATAGAGGACCAGAAGGTGCTGCGGGCAGAAACCACATAAGGTAACATAAGGTAAGGTAAGGTTAACCTTTTTATTAGCTCACCTTGCCAAAGGCAATGTGAGTTTTTGCCATCACTTGGCGTCCGTCGTCCGTTAACTTTTCACATTTTAATCTTCTCCTCTGAAACCCCTAAACCAAATGAACTGAAACTTGGTAGGAAGCATCTATAGAAGGTCCTCTCTAAAGATTGCACATTTTGTCCCGATCCATTAACAAATATGGCCGCCACAGGCAATTCTTGTTTCTGATTGGCCGATGTTTTTTAATCTTCTCCTCTGAAACCGCTTGACCAAATGAACCGAAACTTGGTAGGAAACATCTAAGTTTCTCTATAAAGATTGCTCATTTCGTCTCGATCGGTTAACAAACATGGCCGCCACAGGCAATTCTTTTTTCCGATTGGTTGATTTCTAAAAATCTTCTCATCTGTTAAAAGAAAGATAACTCTTGCCTAAGCTGTTAAAAAAAAAGATAACTCTTGTCTGTTTATATACTTGTGAGTTTTGACTTTCCCTTTGTAAGATTGTTCGGAGTTTGGTAATTTTGTTATTACCCTTATTTGCCATTATCTCCCTTAGAAATTAACTAATGCATATATAGTGTAACATGTTTATTCTATACATTACAAGTAGGTATTCACATTTTAATATTCTTCTCAGCAAATCTTGCCAAAGCAATATGAGCTTTTGCCATCACTTGGTGTCCGTCGTCTGTCATCCGTTTACTTTTCACATTTTAATCTTCTCCTCTGCAAACCCTCGGCCAAATGAACTGAAACTTGGTAGGAAGCATCTATTGAATGTCCTCTCTAAAGAGTGCACATTTTGCTATGATCCATTACCAAACATGGCCGCCACAGGCAATGCTTGTTTCTGATTGGCCGATTTTTTAAAATCTTCTCCTCTGAAACCGCTTGGCCAAATGAACCGAAACTTGGTAGGAAGCATCTATGGAATGTCCTCTATTAAGATTGCTCATTTTGTCCCGATCGGTTAACAAACATGGCTACCACCGAAACATGGTAGGAATCATCTATGGAATGTCCTCTATGAAGATTGCTCATCTCGTCCCGATCGGTTAGCAAACATGGCCACCACATGCAATTCTTGTTTCTGATTGGTCGATTTCTAAAAAATCTTCTCCTTTGAAACTGCTTAGCCATATGAACTAAAACTTGGTAAGAAGCATCTACATGTATGGAAGGTTCTGTATTAAATTTCCTCAAAGCAGAATGAAAGTTGAGCGACACAGGCTCAGCCCACTGAGCCTCTAGTCTTTGAACCCATCTGTTAGAAAAATGCAGGCATGAAATTTCAAATAGATTATAAAGAGAGAGAAACATCAAAGTCGAAATTAGAAATAAAACACAAATAGGCCTTTAATCTTTTTGATTCCTTCATATCTCGGAACAGTAAGAGCTATAACATTTTCCCGATCTGTTCGAATATTCCCAATAGAAAACTCTGAGGAATTCAATGGGCGTCATATCTGGGAAACCATAAGAGCTGGGTCAAATCTGTTTGTAAAATGCGAATAATAATTTTTTAAGGGTTCAAATGCGAACATAACAGTGGTTGAAACTACACTCTCCATATACAAAAAAAGCTTTTGGCAACAAGGGTCATCTTGTTCATAAATGGATACGGCTGTAATCCCAAAATCAATCCCTATCATTATTCTGTTCCAATGATTATATGTTAAAATTTCAGAGTAAACAGTGGACTAGAACAAATGTTTTTTTTTATAATTACACGAAAACGATTTTGTCTACAGACGGACGGACGACAATGACGTTCGACTTATAACATAATACGACCACAGAATAGACCAGATCTCCTGTCCACTTGCAGACCTTAGTGTCTACCTGAACAGAGCAATGCCACCGGTGACTATAGCTAATTGCCTTGGAATCACCAGACAAACATTATCAAGAGTAAAACATGGCTGCTCGAGATTAATTAAAAAATATGCAGTGCTAAGCCAAGATAGCAAGAACTGTTCATACTGGTAGTCTTTAAAAGACAGATCAAAACTACTGATTGACTGGCAATCCATTCAAGATGGTGGCCATTACTTAATAAGCAAATTTCTTCAAATGGCCAAAACGTGTACATTTTAACCAAGAAAGAACTAGATTTGAACAGCTACCACATGATAATGAATATATCCACGTTTTCTGTATATTTTGTAAGTTTGCCAGTTTAGCAGATTATCATTGAGTGGTTTCTTTTCAAATTATTAACATCCCCAAAAAGTCGTTGGCCTTGGTTATTGCCTTTTTCTCTCATTTCTGAATACATTTTTAAATATTGTTGATCTCGACCATTCTCGTTCGGAATATGCATGAAATATTTGCTGCTGAGTCGCAAGAAAAACTAAAACAATCAATCCTTTAAGGACTCAAAAAATACTTTCAACTCAGTCTACTTTTAAAATACCATTGATTTACGCAATATTTCTTGCTTTGAAGTCCTCGCTCATTAAAAATTGAAATTCGTCGATACAAAGAAGAGTTTGAAGATACCAAAGGGGCAATCAGAATCCGTATATCGAAGAAGAATAGACAACACAATGGCCAAAAGAAAAAGGACAAAAAGGACAAACAACGATCAACAAAACATACATATAAAATTAAAGATCGAGTAACACGAACCCCACTAAAAACTGGGGGTGAACTCAGGTGCTCCGGAAGGGTAGGCAGTTCCTGCTCCACTAGTGAGACCCGTCGTGTCAACCTAGTTACAAACCCAGTGATAAGTCATGAACGAGGAAAGGACCGGGAAGTGTTTACAAAAATATACCACTTGAACAGAGAGAAAAACATTTACACAGTGTAAAGAAATGTGATGGTGAACACTATTTGTTTACATGTACATTAAGCTATAATAAAACTCCTCAAGTTAAAATAACTCCCTTTTTCCAAAACAGTTGATCTCTGATTTTAGCTTGTGTCCAATGTACAGTAGACATGGCTATATATACATAACATTTTTTAGAGTTTAGAAAAAAAGTTCCTGTTTGTTAATGTTCATACGCCAATTTAACTGACAACCTTTATCATGTTTACAATGGCCCAAATTCACATGTACATGTATTTCTAAAAGTAAAGTAAAAATATTAATTTAATTTCCTTTTCCAAATTGGTTTATTATAGCTCCAGAAGCGCAGTTCATAAATTAAATTGCGGAATTGTGAATTAGTTGAAGTCGGACTCTTGTCATGGAAGTTCATCTTATTGAATTTCTTAAATTATTATTTGCTTAGCCCATACGGCCGTCCATCAATGCAAATAAATGTTAGAATTACACGCAAGACTCCCATGTTTTTTTTTGCAATCTTTGAAATTTCAAATTAAAATAGTAAAATATTCCATTTTAGAGAAATAATTTGTCATGTCAACACTTTCAAAACCCTATACGATATAAGCACATTTTGTATTGGTCTAAGTATCTGTGAACGATAGTGACTTGCCAGGTGCTCCTCCATCTTAACAGCTGAATTGTTTCATATAAACAAACACTCGATACTCGATTTGTCAATGTTTATTGTTAGGCTGAATGAGAAATTACGATTATTTCTCTAGCACTCAAAACGACAAAGATACAGATATGTACTGTTTGTCTCCAAAAGTAAAGTGTACTGATCAGTGGTAATTTAGGGGGTCGTTTCATAATCACTAGGGGCTGTTAACATAAACTACTGGTGAATACCATATGTTTAAAAATGTGAAAGGGGCAGTTAACATAAACTACTGATGGACACCTTATGCTTAAAACTGTGAAAGGGATTGTTAACATAAACTACTGGTGGATACGTTATGCTTAAAACGGTGAGAGGGGCTATTAACATAAACCACTGATGGACGCCTTATGCTTAAAACTGTGAGAAGGGCTGTTAACATAAACTACTGATGGACACCTTATGTTTAAAACTGTGAGAGAGACTGTTAACATAAACTACTGATGGACACCTTATGTTTAAAACAATGAGAGGGGTTGTTAACATAAACTACTGATGGAAACCTTATGTTTAAAACTGTGAGAGAGACTGTTAACATAAACTACTGATGGACACCTTATGTTTAAAACTGTGAAAGGGGTTGTTAACATAAACTACTGATGGACACCTTATGCTTAAAACGGTGAGAGGGGCTATTAACATAAACCACTGATGGACGCCTTATGCTTAAAACTGTGAGAAGGGCTGTTAACATAAACTACTGATGGACACCTTATGCTTAAAACTGTGAGAGGGGTTGTTAACATAAACTACTGATGGAAACCTTATGTTTAAAACAATGAGAGGGGTTGTTAACATAAACTACTGATGGAAACCTTATGTTTAAAACTGTGAGAGAGACTGTTAACATAAACTACTGATGGACACCTTATGTTTAAAACTGTGAAAGGGGTTGTTAACATAAACTACTGATGGACACCTTATGTTTAAAACTGTGAAAGGGGTTGTTAACATAAACTACTGATGGACACCTTATGTTTAAAACTGTGAAAGGGGTTGTTAACATAAACTACTGATGGACACCTTATGTTTAAAACTGTGAAAGGGGTTGTTAACATAAACTACTGATGGACACCTTATGTTTAAAACTGTGAGAGGGGATGTTAACAAGGACGTATATACGTCCTTACTTTTATACAAAAATCTTGCTTTCTATAAATATCAAATAAATCAGACTGTTAATTAAAATAATTTTTTACAGAAAAGTATAGAAACTTAACCATCATTAGATCTTAGGATGTCCAGAAATGAATAACAATTCTCAGTAAGAAAGAATATCCTTGACTTTAATTCATCAGCTAGGAAAAATTTTCCTTTAAGTAGCAAAATTACATAGTAATTATTCAAATATGTATATATACAAATAAATGTATACTGTAAAAAAAATCATGTGTAAATCAACTGAACTACAAATAGTCTTGTTCAGAAAGGCATTTCTTTCCGATTGCGTGAATACACACCTAAAAATTTTCGGCAAGGTCAGAATTTTGTTAATATCGACTATTGATTAAAAAAGTTAATTTCTAACCATGTGTACTTATAAATGTCACCATCCTATACCAACCAGTACATAACATGCCCTAAATATTCAATGATACATTATATACAACTTCACCTTTACATCATAAATTTTGAACAATTTATTTCAATAAAAATTGTTTTATAAAAAAGTATTTTTTCCTGGTTTTTGTTAGTATTTCAATCAAACTGCATTGTAAATCTGATTTGCAATCACTAAAACACATTGAAAGATTTTTTTTCTCAAAATAATTAGAAATAAAAATGATCCATCTCAACAAATAAATTGTTGCGGTTGGTTTTTAAGAAATTGAGTTAATTATGAACTTCAATTTTGTACGTCATAATTCACTATATGGAAGGTTGTGGCGCTCAAGTTTAATCCACGATTTCTTAAAACCACAACTGAAAAATATGTGAAAATGAGAACAGGAAGCCAAGGATATATATATTCAATTTGATCATATATTTTTTTAAGACATATATAATTTCAATATCTACAAATGTGTATGTATATGGATAGAATGTCATGATTTATCACATACAAGTTTAACCACGACTTCTTAAAACCACAACTGAAGAAAATATGTGAAAAATGAGAACAGGAAGCCAAGGATATATATACTAATTGATCATATATTTTTTTAAGACATATCTAATTTCAATATCTACAAATGTGTATATGGATAGAATGTCATGATTTATCACATATTCTGAAAACCATTTCCTTTGGCAGTGCGAAAAATATAGGAAAGAAAGAGAAATATTATTTAAAAAAGTATAAATATTATAAAAAATTTCCAAATTTCCATAATATGATACAATGAAATCTAAATTATTACTTAACAGTAAATCGGTGCGAATTAACAAATTATGCACAGACTTTATATCAAATTTGCTAAAAATTAGAAAAGATAGTATATCTTAATACAGTTATGTCATAAAATTGTTATTTATGTTGTTAATTTAGTATATATTGCATATATATATTTCCTTATTGCTATTGTAATATATACATATCCTTATTGCTATTGTATTACAATGGGCTTTTACCAATTATTGTAATTACGTTTGTGCCAATAAAATATTGTCAATTGTCTATTGTCTATTTTACATTTTTTAAATAAATTTAGTTTTAACTTGTTTTATTATGAACATGTTTGTTATCTAACTTTGCCACACTGTTATCGAAATATTATTAGAACCATCGATAGCTAAATATAGCAACCTACTGATCACGCCCCTTGAACGTGATTTTGTTATTGTATCATATTCAATGGTGAAGTTAAATTTTAACAAATCGCATAATATAACAACGGACTTATTATATTTTGACAAAATCGGTGTACATGATATGTCATTATTAGGTCAGATTTGCTACTTTGATCAAATTGTCATTTTCATAAAGCACAAACCATTTTATTATGCAAAAATTATACGTTTACCTTAAACTAATTACAAATGTATATGATTTTCAAAAGAATGACATAATATCAGGACGAAAAGTCTATTAAATAGGACATGGAAAAGAGGAAATTTGATGTAAACTAAATATATCAGATGGAATATCACGAGCATTGTGCAAATTAACTTGTGCTATAATGTTTTGTGTAATAAACTTTAATTGAAGATACAAAGGAGCGTTACCGTGAACTATGTTATAAAATACACAGGCGCTCGTGGCACGGACCACCCCACTTTTTCTAACTTTCTGTTTACAAATTTATTTTCAATAAAATTTCTTTATTTCTTTATTATTTCATCTCTTTTTCCTTATTTTAACTTGTTCGTGTCAATATTCATACAATCTTATGTTAACATCAAATTATATGGCAATTGTGTCGACCCTATATAGATACTAATAATCCAGGTATTAGTATCTATATAGGGTCGACACATGCAATTTGATGTTAACATAAGCTTGTATGAATATTGACACGAACAAGTTAAAATAAGGAAAAAGAGATGAAATAATAAAGAAATAAAGAAATTTGATTGAAAATAAATTTGTAAACAGAAAGTTAGAAAAAGTGGGGTGGTCCGTGCCACGAGCGCCTGTGATAAAATATTCCCCACTCTTTTCTAACAGAGAGTTTTCTCTTCTCTTCTCATGAAGATTTCCTCCCTCTCTCTTCTAACAGAGAGTTTTTCACACCCGGTTGCAATAGAGATAGACAAAATACTAACATAACGGAGGTTAGCCTCATCTTGTCAATGCCAGAGGAGGTTCCTGGGGCATACCCCCCCTTTTTTTTTTAGCAAGATAATAGACTGCTAAAAACGTGCTTTAACAGAATATTTCCAATTTTGTCCTTGTCGTTTTTCTTTTTTACCCTGTTTTATAAATTTCGCTTTGAATAACGCCTTTGTATCTTGATTTTTCATAAAACATGTTTTGAAATCCGATTATTTTCTATAAAAAAAATAAATAAAAATAAATAATAATAATAAAAACCTTATGGAAATGTCTTGATCAGCCTCTGAACACGTTCTACTTCAATAGAGATGCAATTATCCCACACCTCACATGGATATTCAAGTAAAAGGCAGATGAATGTAAGGTATATTTTTTTTTCCAAAACATTTTTGTCAACTTCCTTTGGACAGAAACTTGTCTTGATGCTTTTTCTATTAGTTTATGTGGTTTGACCAAAGTTATAATGCAAAAAAGATATTTTCCCTTTTTTATATATGCATTGTTGTAAATTATGGGAAAAAAATGCGTTGACTCAAAGAGAAAAAAAAAAAAATGGTTGGTCTCTAGGAAGACTAGACGTCTTGTGTAAATGGTTATAGTACAAGTGGTAGTTTCATCACATTAGTCACAGTTGTGTATTTTAGTTTGAATATATTTACATTCTCATATACGTACACCTTCTCAGTTTTCATAGCAATTTCTAATAATCCCACGCATGCATCAATACATGTATAATAGAGGGAAATGGGTGGTCATGAACAGAAAGGTCAACGGAATTCCATCAATATCAACAAACCGAACAATCACCTATATCACTCAATTCATTGACTCCCCCCCCCCCCCCCCCCCTCCCCCCCAAAAAAAAATAAAATAAGGGGGGGGGGGGAAAGACCATAACAAATGACATTGGAAACCAGCTTTAGGCACAGGCGCACGCACAAACATATGGCGATTTTTTTATTTCTTTTTTGTTGAAATTACATAAAAATGGCGGGATATAACATGTAAAAAATATAATGCGCGAATCAAAGAAATATTGCGCTTATTTTATTAGTAGACTGCTATTTTTCGTTTATAGCAGACTTTCTTTTACAAATAATAAAATAACACTCCAATTTATCGCAGACTTTCTTTTACAAATAATAAAATAACACTCCAATTTATAGCAGACTTTCTTTTACAAATAATAAAATAACACTCCAATTTATCGCAGACTTTCTTTTACAAATAATAAAATAACACTCCAATTTATAGCAGACTTTCTTTTACAAATAGTAAAATAGCACTCCAGTGTAAACAAATATTGCGTACGTCGCGAGAAATTGTATGGTAACTAATTAAATGAATACACGGTACCTCGGTTTAGATATCATAGATGGCGCGGCATTACATATCTAAGCATGTTTTAAAATGATAGCTTATATAAATTCCATTGCTAGCGCGGTACAGACAGTACAATGGCAAAAGGACAAGGAGCAAAGGTACAAACAATAATCTACAAAACACCACACAGATAACTCAAGATTGGCGGCAACGCGAACCCATGAAATACCGGAGTGAACTCAGATGCTCTGGAAGGGTAAGCAGTTACTGTCCCCACTAGGTACTGTCGTATTTACAACTAAACCCGATACCCGATGATAAATCATGAGGAAAGGACAGGATTGTGATTACGACAAACGGCTGAACATTCCTGTGGTCATTTCTGAAACGGATATTCCGTATTGGTTAACCAAGTCATTGGCCATCTAGTGTCCTTTGCAGTTAGTGCTACTCTAATATTAATTTTAATAAATACCAACTAGCTGACACATGTCTGAAACATATTTTTTGTCTGTTATATTATATTGGCACTTCGTACTCGATGAGATGTCGGCATGGTCCATTGGTGCAGCAGTCACTCTGAAGTTTGATTGAGTCATTCATGTAATGGTGCGGCAGTCAATCTGAAGTTTGATTGAGTCATTCATGTAGTCCAAGTGTGTGTTTTTGTTATTTTGACTTTCCTTTTTAGCAAGATATACTGGTAGTTTATTTAACAAGGGTTAGGGTTATGATGTTTAATGCGACTTTCAACAATATTTCAGTTATATCGTGGATGTCAGTTTTATTGGTGGAGTAAACCGGAGTACCCGGAGAAAACCACCGACCTGCCGCAAGTCAGAACAAAAAGGAAGTGATACATGTATGAGCGGAAACCATTGTGATAATTGAAAGAAATGGAAATGAACAATTTTGTATTGACAGTGAAAGTCTGATCAAATGCTTTGTCCAAGGGAATGCAGAATACTACTTATGCAGCTTACATAGGTACATTGTATATAACTTACAAGCTGTGATTATGAAAAATTCTATCTGCGGTGGCGGAATACATGTATAAATCATATAAACGGTGGTGGTTATCGATAAAAAACTAGTGGTGGAGGTTATTAATCTTTTGAATTCCTGAATTATACTGAACTTAGATTCCTGAATTCTGAAATTGGTGAAAGATTTTCCTGAATTGATTGATACATATAGCAGCACACTTGCCTAAAGTGGCTCTCCGAGTAGCGGAGGGATCTACACATGAAGAAGAAGAAGATAGATATATTTAGCTTATATATAAGAGAATAACGAATAATGTTGAATGTATGTAAAATATATTCAAGTGTATTTTTTATCAAGTTACGAAAGTTTATTGTTGTTTATCTGAAAATATAAATTCCAAAACTGTATGACAAGTGATCAGTCCAGTGTTTACTTGGATACATTAATTTTGCTTGTGCTCAGAATTTAACGTTGCGTCGAATTATCTGAAATTAACGTATGTAGACCTATCATGATGTAATAAATATAATATATTAAATATTGTATGGTAATGCGTTTTTACACTCTGTATTATGCTGGTATTTGGATTGTTCGCTCGTAGTTGGTTCATAGCTGGTTGATTTATTTATAGGGTTATTTGCGGTCATTGGACATATTTTAGAATATTGCACCGCAAATACAGTCAAAAACATTGAAAATATTGCATATTTTTGTTATTGAAATGCTAACATATGGCTGCGGTTATGACTATGGAAAGTTCAAGACGTTTGCCAGGGTTGTTGGAGTCGGCTAGAGGCATGGACATGGCCATTAAACAAGAGATAGAAGACCACGAGACGATCCATAGTGGCCACTTCATGCTAAGTAGAGTGCATGACCCTTCCCCCGAAGACGACGATGAAGACTCGTCTTCACAGAGTGCAGAAAAGACTGTGGCTTATGATTTTACTAATTCAAAGAAAGAACCATCGTCTTCTTATGAGTTCAGGCCATCACAGGCGATTGACTCGTCACTTTCAAAGCTGTTTGAATGTTTGACCCTAGCTTACAGGTAAACAAACACAGATCGTTTGTTGTTCTATTGCATAAGAAAAGGTTGTTCAGAAGAGAAAGTTGCTATGTTATGCGAATGTTGCATAGTCCAGTTTGCATTATGGACCTATGAAAATAAGAATGCATTACTTGCTATTCATTGACATAAATGTACAAACAGGTAGTCTGAAATCATGAAATGTGTTTAAAAAGTACTCCACATTGCCCAACCTTTTTGTTATATTAGAATTTATCATAATGAAAACAAGGACGTATTTATACGTCCTTGATGAAAATTAATGGCATTGGCACAATAATTATGAATAAAGTTTGCCTTTTAAAGAAAGAAGTAAATTGCTGAATTCAACTACACTCTATACAACCACATACTAGAGGTTACTAAAGACAGCAAATACCTTGGAGTTACATTCAGCTCAGACTTAAGTTAGACCAGCCACATTAACAACATATCACCAAAAGCCAACCGCACCATCGGTTTCCTAAGGTGCAATATACATTCCTGCCCAAAAGAAGTGAAAGCAGCCGCATACACAACTTTGGTATGACCATCTATTGAATATGCAAGCTCAGTATGGGGCCCTTATACCCGGAACAACATACACCAACTAGAGGCAATACAAAGGAGAGCTGCAAGATTTGTATATAACAACTTTTATGATAGACAACCTGGAGTAGTAACATCAATGATCTCCAGGTTACAGTGGGAGTCACTAGAACAACGAAGAGCCAAAGCAAGAGCAACATTCATGTACAAAATAGTTAACAACTTAGTTGATGTTCATGTGGAACACATTCTCACACCATTAGATAACAGAACCAGAGGTAATGCAGCCTACAGAACACTGTATACAAATGCTGATGTATATCGATATTCTTTCTTCCCGCATGCCATCATCACCTGGAACACCATATATATACCACCAACTCTACGTCAAGTCAACACCATTGACCAGTTCCAGGCAGGGTTAGGGTCCATCACCCTACCAGTGCTATCCCAGATGTAAATACGTTCATTCCGTTTTTAACTATATATACGATTTGCTTTTAACTGTACAGAAGGGACATGCACGGAGAGTCAACACTCAATATAGAGTATTCTCCTGATGGGAAGAAGAAGAAGAAATTCAATGCCGAAAAGATCATAACATAAAATAAAGCAGTAACATGTGTTAATGAAAATGTCGTCTGCATTTAACAACGCCACATCATGTTACATGGCTGCAGAGAATTGTAGTTCTTGTCTTTTAATTTTTTTTTGTGATAATAGAGCTATGGATTTCACCCTTTCATAAACATGCAAAATTCTGACTACAACTGAGGTTGGGCCTTTCGGGACAATAATCTCGTCGGCTTTACGGTCGCAAATTGCGTTTACCAACAGACTGTAATACCAAGATTTACTTTCGTGTTACTCGATCTTTAGTTTTATATGTATGTTTTGTAGATCGTTTTTTGTGCTTTTTCTTTTGGCCATTGTGTTGTCTGTTCTTCTTTGATATATGGATTCTGATTGCCCCTTTGGTATCTTCAAACTCTTACGTCCAAAACAAAAAAATTGCATTAGAATTCTGGATTAACATGTGCAAAATTAAGCTTAGTAAAAAATTGATTCTATATTTCTATACTTTTCTTGTAGCTAAGGTGGCAGAGTTAAGAATAAAAAATGGTTATCCTTAATTAACAACGTAAATATAGATATTCAAAGATAATTAACTATGGAAGCTTGTAGATAAATATTTATTGAAACAAACGATATTAATTTACTTTCGGCGAATTCAACAAACGATAATATAGTAACCAAAAGGTCCCACCTCAGTTGCAGTTGGAATTCTGTAAGTTTACAAATGGATGAAATCCGTAGCTCAATGGTCACAAAAAATGAAGAACCATAAGAGCTACGGTTCTGTAGCTACAACAACATTACAGTACAATTGACACAGTCACAGTTGATCCTAGTTATCTTCAATAAAAAATTTTTCAAACAAATGAGTATACTGGTATGTAAACAAATGAATATACTGGTATGTAAGCAAACAACATGAGAGTGTTAAGGGGACGTCACATTTGATGAAAATACACTACCTGGAATAGAGGATTTACCACTTCTGGATGTAGTAAACATAGCTAGGTATTACATATATGTGAATCCTCGCATGCAAACATAGACAGCAAGTTTGTTGTTAAACGGCTGGCTGCATGCATGGTCGCAGTATATCTGCTGCTGTGTTAGTGTATAGCCAATCTAGTATTGTTTGAAAATTTTCAGTAATCTGCTGGTGTAGCCATAGTGTCGACACAAGATTCAAATCTGTGTCAGAATGTTATATAGTATACACATGGCTATATATAAAAAATACCATGAAAACTTCCTGGGATATTATATTTCTCAAATGCATATTGGCAGACAAATTATAGACATCATTCCAGAGTGATTTCATGTATTTATACAGGAGCTGTGTGGTGTAAACATGTATATAGAAACATTAAATGTTCATAATAGAACCTTTTACGATAACTGCGGCCCTACATTCATCAGGGACATTTGTGAGTGAAAAAATGACGATTTCATGGAAAAATTGTGACGTCATAGACACATTTAATTGTTCTACAACGTCATTTTACGGGAAAGGGTATTATTACCATTCACAAATGTCTGGAATGAATGCAGGACCACAGTTTTCGTGAAAGAGTCTATTTGTTTCTTTAAATATTTATTTTTTCTGAAAATAATGCCCAAGTTAACCATCCATCAACTAAGACATTAGTAGGTTGTCATCTTCCTGTGATCTTGTTTCCAAGGAAGGCTCGTGACATTGACACTTTATTACCGATTTATATCAATTTTTTTTAGCATTTTAGAAGGTATCAAAAAAAGTGTTTTCAGTTTTTGTATGTAGATAGTTTATTTTTCAACCGTCTTAATAAAGTTTTTCTCTTTATGTTCCTTATGAAAATATCTTTATTAAAGTATATTTAACAATTTTCTATGGCTCTTACCATTTCCAAGATATAAAGGGGTCTAATGGGATCAACACCCAAAATTTTAATTTTTTTATATAGTTTTTTTCTTTAGATTCTTTATGAAATTTCCTGCCTGCATTTTTTCAAACACAACTCTTGTAGTTTGCAAGATAAAATGGGTTAAAGGGAGCCAAATAACCCAAAATGATAACTTTAAAAAAAAATTGAAGTCAGATTTGTATGCAGTTTTTTTTCCATTGAATTCCTTTGAAAAATTCCAAGATTTGTTGTAAGTTCCTTGTAACCCTTATTTACTGTTTCCAAGATATGAGGGACCAAAAGAAATCATTGACCCAAAATAATTTTTTTTTATTTGAAGTCAGATTTTGATATTTTTTTAATTCTTTAGATTCCTTGTGAAATTTCCTGTCTGTAATTTCCAAACGGATTTTTCCTAACTCATTGGTTCTGACATAAAACTATTGTTTATTTGTAGTGGAAAGCTGGTGTCTCCGAAATGGAAAGCATTCAGAGGGCTTCACATGACCATCAAAGACAAAGTGAGATTAAATAACATTATCTGGAGGGAATGGCACATGCAATGTAAGTAACCTGAGTACACGGAGAAAAACCACAGACCCACTGCAAGTCACTGACACACTTTATCGCATAATGTTGTATCGAGTACACCTCCCCATGAGAGGGATTCAAATTCAAAACTTAAGTGGTGATGCACACTGATGGCATAGGTGGTTGTAAACTCAACAACCATACGATCACAACCACAATGGACCCATCATATATTTTTTATTAAGGTAAATAAAAAATACTGCACTGTCAGTTAGGTACAATTTCAAAATTTAATAGAAAAAATCTCAGAAAGAGGCAAAATCAATACTCTTAGCGCACAAATACATGACCGCTCAATAAAAAGTGTCTGGGTAAAACTAGTTTTATGGGCCCAAACCTCCCCCTTAGTGAAATGATACGGTCATGCAAGTGTATTCTACATGTGGGTAAAATACAATCCCATGTAACTGGGTGAACAGCGTTATCATTAAGAATGCTGTAATCTTGAATATTATACATATAAAATACAATCCCTCACATGTAACTGGGTAAACAGCGTTATCATTAAGAATGCTGTAATCTTGAACATTATACATATAAAATACAATCCCTCACATGTAACTGGGTGAACAGCGTTATCATTAAGAATGCTGTAATCTTGAACATTATACATATAAAATACAATCCCTCACATGTAACTGGGTGAACAGCGTTATCATTAAGAATGCTGTAATCTTGAACATTATACATATAAAATACAATCCCTCACATGTAACTGGGTGAACAGCGTTATCATTAAGAATGCTGTAATCTTGAACATTATACATATAAAATACAATCCCTCACATGTAACTGGGTGAACAGCGTTATCATTAAGAATGCTGTAATCTTGAACATTATACATATAAAATACAATCCCTCACATGTAACTGGGTGAACAGCGTTATCATTAAGAATGCTGTAATCTTGAACATTATACATATAAAATACAATCCCTCACATGTAACTGGGTGAACAGCGTTATCATTAAGAATGCTGTAATCTTGAACATTATACATATAAAATACAATCCCTCACATGTAACTGGGTGAACAGCGTTATCATTAAGAATGCTGTAATCTTGAACATTATACATATAAAATACAATCCCTCACATGTAACTGGGTGAACAGCGTTATCATTAAGAATGCTGTAATCTTGAACATTATACATATAAAATACAATCCCTCACATGTAACTGGGTGAACAGCGTTATCATTAAGAATGCTGTAATCTTGAACATTATACATATAAAATACAATCCCTCACATGTAACTGGGTGAACAGCGTTATCATTAAGAATGCTGTAATCTTGAACATTATACATATAAAATACAATCCCTCACATGTAACTGGGTGAACAGCGTTATCATTAAGAATGCTGTAATCTTGAACATTATACATATAAAATACAATCCCTCACATGTAACTGGGTGAACAGCGTTATCATTAAGAATGCTGTAATCTTGAACATTATACATATAAAATACAATCCCTCACATGTAACTGGGTGAACAGCGTTATCATTAAGAATGCTGTAATCTTGAACATTATACATATAAAATACAATCCCTCACATGTAACTGGGTGAACAGCGTTATCATTAAGAATGCTGTAATCTTGAACATTATACATATAAAATACAATCCCATGTAACTGGGTGAACAGCGTTATCATTAAGAATGCTGTAATCTTGAATATTATACATATAAAATACAATCCCTCACATGTAACTGGGTGAACAGCGTTATCATTAAGAATGCTGTAATCTTGAACATTATACATAATATACCTAATATTCCTGAAGAAAAAGTTGTCATTATACATAATATTAGTTCTATTAAAGAGAGCGGATGGCCTCCACCATCATCTAAATATTATTATACAAGGCCATCGTAAGACATAATAGAGAAACAGTAGTCAACTTTGACCCAAAATCTAATTGATTTGAAAATTTTCTATATTCATATAACTTTTTTCTTTTGAATCATTGTAATAATATATATGTGGTATATTTATGGTACAGTCAAACCTGTATTAAGAGGTCACCTTCGGGACAAAGAAAAAGTGGCCTTATAAGACAGGTGACCTCTTAAAAGATATTCAATTCATATGAAATTTTCTATGACAGGACATGAAAAATATAACCTTTTAATACAAGTGACTGCTTAATAGAGGTGACCGCATGGGCAGGTTTGTCTGTATTTTGTTTTGTATCAATGTAATAGTATATTTATGGTATATTTTCTTTTTAATCTTTGTATTAAATTGTAGATTTACAATTTTTATTTTGCACCCATGTAATAATATATGTATTGTATTCTATTTTTAGATATTTATGGGAGAAAAGGTGTGATTTGCCAGTTTGCTTCTCCGTTATCAGATGATATACACACCAGACCAGAGGTATATTTCCTATTGGCTAAAAACAAATTATTTGAGATTGGCCCTAGTAGATCTGTATCGTTTGGTCTTGAAGTCTATCTACACTAAGTATAATTCATTCATATACTGACTAACAGCATCTGTGAAATAAGTATTAGGGTTAATAGTATATATATCATTACTTTCAGCAATTTATCGTGAATACCAGACTTAAAGGGTTGAGGGTAGCTTTGACAGTTTTAGGGTTAGGGTTATGGTGTTTAATGCCGCTTTCAACAATATTTAAGTTATATCATGGCAGTCAGTTTTATTGGTGGAGGAAACCTGAGTAGCCGGAGAAAACCATATTAATCCACCACAAGGCACTGACAAACTTTATCACATAATGTTGTTTCGAGTACATCTCTCCATGACCAGGATTCGAACTCCCAACTTTAGTGGTGATAGACACTGATTACACAGTTAGTTGTAAATCCAACTACCATATGATCACAAACATGCTGGAACATTGACAGTTATAACAAACTCACCAATGATACACTGGGCCGCAGGTAGGTGTCTGGAAACCTTAGCACTGACAATAGTATTAGGCGTGTGGTCAGATGTTAATGTCCTTAATTATAACCACATGATCACCCTTGCATGACCCTACTGCAAATGAGTTAAAATAAATTTGGACCCATAATGAAAAAAATATGAGATTATGATTCCCCCCCCCCCCCCTTTTGTCTATCTAGATATACTTTATATAGTAAATGTACTAATAAACACAAGTTAGTAAATATAATTTAGAACTGTATGATCTTTGGCTTTACATACAAGTCCAGACTGTCAAAAAGTTTTAAATATGGTCATTTAAATCAGAACTTATTTTTTAGTTGTTACAATGAAGTCATCTACTTTTAAAACCCCTGCCTTACCAATGTTAATTTTGTAATTACAGGCTATTGTTCTGGAAGGTAAATACTGGAAGAGGAGGTTAGACACAGTTACAAATGAATATAAAAGATGGAGGAAATACTTCAAAAGCAAAATAGCTCGTACCAAACCAGATCCCTCCATGTCAGAGGTAGGTTGGGAAAAAAGTCACAATTTGAGTGAGTGAGTGAGTGATTGTTGTTTAACGCCAACTCAGCAATTTTTGTCACAATTTGAAATTTATGTTGGTGCAGAATAGGTCAAACTAAACCAGATCCCTCCATGTCTGAGGTAGGTTGGGAAAAAAGTCACAATTTGACATTTAAGTTGGTGCAGAATAGCTCAAATTAAACCAGATCCCTCCGTGTCTGAAGTAGGTTGGAAAAAAAGTCACAATTTGACATTTATGCTGGTGTAATAATTAAAAAGAGGGTTAAGGTTATGGTGTTTAATGCCACTTTCAACAGTATGTCAGTTACATCGTGGCAGTCAGTTTTATTGGTGGAGGAAACCAGGATCCCCGGAAAAAAACCACAGCTGTCGCAAGTCACTGACAAACTTTATCACATAATGTTGTATCAAGTACATCCCGCCTGAGTGGGATTCAAACTCACAACTTTAGTGGTGATAGGCACTGATTGCATAGGTAGTTGTAAATCCAACTATCATACGATCATGACCAAAACGGCCCCTGGGATTATTATTAATAGATTAAAGTAATGATAAAAAAGATAGAATAACTACTGTGATTAAATTGTTAATTTGTTTCTGATTAAACTTGAGAAGAAGAAAAATATTTACAATCAAAATGTAGATATTTAATTTCATGTGCATGGATGTGTTTCTGGAATAATTTTCATCAGGTACACTCGTAATCATAACATTGGAAAGTAAAATAAATTGAAAGTCTCTGGAACCAAGACAACTAAAGGGGCCTAAATGGGATAACCAAATTTACCTAATATTACCTGTACTTTCAATATTTTTCAAGTGTACCAGTACTTCACTATTAAATTACTTTTTTATTAAAATTTGAACAATTTTCATGAATATCTTATACAGCACTCTTTAAAATCAGGAGGTACCTGGTACCACCCCTTATTGAAAGGCTTGTATTACCTATGCCTGAAATTGACATCAGTTTTGACAAGAGTACATTATTTAGAAAAGAGTAAAATTTCAACAGGATCTATTTTTAGCACACTTTGCCAAAGGCAAGGTGAGCTTTTGCAATCATTTGGTGTCCGTCGTCCGTTAACTTTTCACATTTTAATCTTCTCCTCTGAAACCTCTCAGCCAAATGAATTGAAACTTGGTGGGAAGCATCTATGGAAGGTCTTCTCTAAAGATTGCTCATTTTATCCCGATCTATTAACAAACATGGCCACCACAGGCAATTCTTGTTTCTGATTTGTTCATTTCTAAAAACCTTCTCCATTGTAGTAAACTGTTAAAAGAGAGATAACTCTTGCCTTTAAACTGTTAAAAGAAAGTTAACTCTTGCCATTATCTAATGCTGATATAGTGTAACATGTTTATACTATACATTACATGTAGGTATTCACATTTTAATATTCTTTTTAGCTCACCTTGCCAAAGGCAATGTGGGCTTTTGGCATCACTTGGCGTCCGTCGTTTGTTGTCTGTCATCTGTTAACTTTTCTTCTCCTCTGAAACCCATCAGCCAAATGAACTGAAACTTAGTAGGAAGCATCTATGGAAGGTTCTCTCTAAAGGGTGCACATTTTGTTATGATCCATTACCAAACATGGCCACCACAGGCATTTCTTGTTTCTGATTGGCCAATTAAAAAAAATCTCCTCCTCTGAAACCGCTTGGCCAAATTAACCGAAACTTGGTAGGAAGCATCTATGGAATGTCCTCTATGACGATTGCTTATTTCGTCCCGATCGGTTAACAAACATGGCCACCACAGGCAATTCTTGTTTCTGATTGGTCGATATCTAAAAAATCTTCTCCTCTGAAACTGCCTAACCAAGTGAACCGAAACTTGGTAGGAAGCATCTACATGTATGGAAGGTTCTGTATAAAGTTTCTTTCAAAGCAGAATGAAAGATGAGCGACACAGGCTCGGCTGAGCCTCTAGTTAGATATTAAAAGAGTAAAATTTCAACAGGATCTATATTTAGATATTAAAAGAGTAAAATTTCAACAGGATCACAGGATCTATATTTAGATATTAAAAGAGTAAAATTTCAACAGGATCTATATTTAGATATTAAAAGAGTAAAATTTCAACAGGATCTATATTTAGATATTAAAAGAGTAAAATTTCAACAGGATCTATATTTAGATATTAAAAGAGTAAAATTTCAACAGGATCTATTTTTAGATATTAAAAGAGTAAAAATTCAACAGGATCTATATTTAGATATTAAAAGAGTAAATTTCAACAGAATCTATATTTAGATATTATTTCTTTCAGGTGATGTCTCATGCAGAACTTCTAGACAGGTTAAAGGACATGCATTCAATACCACGTCGTTATCAGCAGACATCAGCGACAGATCTCCTAATTAATTCTGAGTTTATGGACATTGACTTTACACAAGACCTCTTCTCCAGTATCAATCAACCGTTTGCTTTCCCAACAGCGAAGGAATTCTGTAGGTTTTAACATAGATTTAATTATCAACCATTTGCTTTCCCGACAGTGAAGGAATTCTGTAGGTTTTAACATTGTTTTAACTACTCTTTACAACATTATGTGTGTGGTCATTTTATACAAAATCAAATGTTAAACAGAAATACTTAATAGCACACAGTATAACCATCCACAACAAGATGTAGCTAAGATTTGTATGGTACAGTAAAACATGTCGAAACTGAACCCGGAATAAACTGGAATAAACCAAACATTAAATAAAGTCCTAATGTAGTAAATCTTTGTTAATTTAACCTGAATAAACAGAACACCTGTCAATTACAAATGCAAAATTTGCTCCCAAGGAGGTTTGCTTTAGACAGGTTTCACTACAGTACAGGGTAGTTCTATTAAAACATACATGACACACAGGGAAGACACTTTAAAACCATTACCATGGGTAGGTGTCTAAAACAGCTTTATATTTAAATGGAACATCTCTCAGTGCCTTTCACAGCTTAGGCTCGTAAGTTTAACTTCTACCCCATGGCTGATTAGGCATATTCTATGTAACTTTATGTGACAAGTGAGAAGGTCCTGTGTTTTTTACTAGATACTGTAGTCTCCCTCTTATAAGGAGGGATAGTCTCTCTTGAGAGGGGTGATTTAGTAGTATTTTACTATCCCAGTGTATCTTAAATTTGACCTTATAAGAGGGGTGACCTTTGGTGGGAGTGGCCATTAAAGAGGGGGACTACTGCACTCTGATTCCTCCACCAATAAAACAGACATTTATGATATAGTTAAAATCATTATTGGACTTGATATTATATACTAATAACAATAACATGGAACCAGTACAAGAAACATCAGTTGAAAATAATCGTAAAAAATATTTTATTTTTTAGCTGGGTTTGGTGTATCTGATCTAACACAGCCAGGACTTTTGTCTCTTCAACCAACACTTGAAGATTTTCCTATGGATACATTTGATATTCAAGGTAAGAATAGAATCGTGACGAACGCAAAGTAACAAACTTAATGTCGTGTAGTAATAATATGTGATTAATGCATTAATAACAAATGCAATACAAAGAACAACATTGATAATCTGATTAAAATCATTCATGTAAAACATAATATGCTCCATCGAACTTAAACACAGCTTAATCTAACTTTTCGTCCAGATGAATATTAGTGTATTCAAATGATTCTATAAGAATTTTTCTTTAGGCAAAAAAAAGCTTAAGTTTCCGCTAGCTCTATAATGCCTAATTGTTGATGTCTTTCCTAATGTTATATTGCCATTTTTGGTTTAGCACTGTTAAAGTCAGATAAATCCGAAATGTAATAAATTTAATTTCAGCTGAAACTTACGAAATGTAGGACTATCCCAGTTTACTGTACTTGGACATGATAATGATGCCATTTTTAAAGCACCATAACTATTGTAAAAAGAGTGTCTTCTATTGTGAATAATGCTCTGAAAACAAACCTATTAACATTTAAACAAAATTAAATTTGTGTTTCGTTGATTTCTCTTCATTTAAGATAGTTTATCTTCTTTTTATTGCCCCTTATAAATCCACTTCCCTCACTTATATCACCATCAATTTTCTAAGAAAATATGAAGTTTAAATGTAAGTTCCTAAAATATAGCTTGATCCAGAAGACTTTTATAAAACGAGGGTGTACCATGCATTAAAATTGGTTGGAATAGCTAGTTCATGTTATAACTTTTGTCCTATTTCAACAGAAATGATCCAGTTTTCACAGAATCAGTCGACAAATATGAGCAATGTTATACAGTTTACAGGAGAACAAGAAAATGCCAGAGTAAGATTTGTTATGTAACATAATACTACACTTTCAAAAAACCAAACAAAAACAACAACAACTAAAAACCAAGCAAAAAACGCATCGGTGGCGTAATGGTTAGCGTGCTCGACTTGAGTGCAGTAGATCTTGGGTCAAACCAAAGACTATAAAATTGGTATTTGTTGCTTCTCCGCTAAGCATGCAGCATTAAGGAGAAAGAGCAAAGACTGGTTGGCTCGGAATTGGAATAATGTGTCCGAGTGGAGTGACATGTCTACCCGCGGACTGTTGTTTCAGTTAGCTAGCACTATGAAAATCCAACTCAGCGTGTTGGTCTAGAACAAAGCAGAACTCATCATCATCTCATTGAAAATTAACTTGTTCTCATCATAATATAGCTGGAAAATTGCTTACTTGGCGTTAAACAACAATCCCCTATCACTCGTGGATAATGCTATACTACTTACACATAAAAGACAACTTGACGCAGCAACAGTTTGTTAAGAGTGGTCGTTGATGGCATGTTGTCAGGAGCGGTCATTGATGGCATGTTGCAAGGCAAAATTTTCCAATCCTCTCTATTATCCTTGTATTATTATGCAGTGTGTGGTGGCATTTTTTTTTAGGTTCAGGATTAGTCATAGATTTTAATTATACGTATGCAATGCCTATTGTTTCAGCTTCCAGTTCAAACAGACATTGAGATGAAGTCAGAATTAGGTCAATGTCAAAGTAATATTCAAGGTCAGAATAACAATGGCACGTTCAACTTAGTGAATTTGTTGTTAGCAGGCGATGTGAATAATATACAGAATCAGGTTCAGAATTGTAATACACAAACATTAATAAATCAGTTACTACAGCAACAAGGGCAGCAATTCTTGCAGGATCAAAATTCACAAAGTGCAATGATTATTGACAATAATTCATTGACATCACGATTAACGGGTGGAAATCAAGCTAAAGATGCCACATTATCTTCTTTACATGCAGCCTTAACAGGAACCACTACGTCCAGTAATAAGAAAGCGAAAGACAATAAAACAGGTGGGGCACATTCAACGAAAGCTGGTGGGACAGGAGCCAAGCGACAAGCTAAAAAGGATGGATTTACTGTCCCAGTGGTAATACTTTATATTTCTTTATCTCTATAAATTGATAAGTTATTAACTGGTAACCTTGATTAAGGATTTACTAAATGTATATATGTGCCTGAAATATTGGCACATTAACTAAAAACATGCATGACATTTTCTTCATTAAATTCTATGAAACCGCTGTGCTGAAATGTTGCAGTTGTCAAGGCTCTACAATGCGACCAAAACACTCGCATTTGCGAGTTACTTTTGTAAAATGCGAGTAAAAATTCACGCCAGATGTCGTGTTGATATTTCCAGAACATTTTCGTTCCCTCACCGATCGTATTTTTCAATTTAAATTCCGACATTGATTATTCGGTATTTTAAAACGCACAATTGACTCAGACAGAAAAGTTTTAAATCACATACTTTTAATGCTTGCAAATGACCACGATGTTCAAGTAAAAAAACAAAACCTTCACACACAATTTTTTGCTAAAAATAAACTGGTTGAATCAACTGATCATGAAGCTGGCCTGTCTGATGCAACATCGACGGAAGTATGAAGCCAAAATAGTGATGAAGGTTTGGGTTCTAAAGTTGAAATGCGTAAATTCCACGATGTCTGTTAGTCAGAGTTTTTGTGGCTCATTTATGATTCCAGTAACCACGTATTGTGATGTTTGCAGAAAGCTTAAGGCAGGCCAAGATATTACCGACTAAACCGAATTGGTTACCGGAAAGGAAACGTTTAAACGTGAAAGTCTTGTTTATTAGATAAAAGTCTGAAAATGAAAAAAGCTTCTATTATGTATCAACAAAATTTAAAAGCCCATTCCTCAACTAAGCATCTTCTGTCTCATTCAGGGCATTAATAATTATCTACAAAAAAATACATATTGGAGTTGTATAGTACGAATTGGTATCTTTATTAATCTGGCAAGTAACTTGTTTTTCTTGGCGAGTAAAAAATGTTTCCTTACTAGCCGGGGCTAGTGGGGGCTGGTATGAATTGTAGAGCCCTGGTTGTAGTCCTATTGTTTAGTTCCCTTACTGAATTAATACATAGGGCCTAAATACCATCAAAATAAGAATTAATACATAGGGCCTAAATACCACCAAAATAAGAATTAATACATAGGGCCTAAATACCACCAAAATAAGAATTAATACATAGGGCCTAAATACCATCAAAATAAGAATTAATACATAGGGCCTAAATACCACCAAAATAAGAATTAATACATAGGGTCTTAATACCACCAAAATAAGAATTAATACATAGGGCCTAAATACCACCAAAATAAGAATTAATACATAGGGCCTAAATACCACCAAAATAAGAATTAATACATAGGGCCTAAATACCACCAAAATAAGAATTAATACATAGGGCCTAAATACCACCAAAATAAGAATTAATACATAGGGTCTTAATACCACCAAAATAAGAATTAATACATAGGGCCTAAATACCACCAAAATAAGAATTAATACATAGGGCCTAAATACCACCAAAATAAGAATTAATACATAGGGCCTAAATACCACCAAAATAAGAATTAATACATAGGGCCTAAATACCACCAAAATAAGAATTAATACATAGGGCCTAAATACCACCAAAATAAGAATTAATACATAAGGCCTAAATACCACCAAAATAAGAATTAATACATAGGGCCTAAATACCACCAAAATAAGAATTAATACATAGGGCCTAAATACCACCAAAATAAGAATTAATACATAGGGCCTAAATACCACCAAAATAAGAATTAATACATAGGGCCTAAATACCACCAAAATAAGAATTAATACATAGGGCCTAAATACCACCAAAATAAGAATTAATGCATAGGGCCTAAATACCACCAAAATAAGAATTAATACATAGGGCCTAAATACCACCAAAATAAGAATTAATACATAGGGCCTAAATACCACCAAAATAAGAATTAATACATAGGGCCTAAATACCACCAAAATAAGAATTAATACATAGGGTCTTAATACCACCAAAATAAGAATTAATACATAGGGCCTAAATACCACCAAAATAAGAATTAATACATAGGGCCTAAATACCACCAAAATAAGAATTAATACATAGGGCCTAAATACCACCAAAATAAGAATTAATACATAGGGCCTAAATACCACCAAAATAAGAATTAATACATAGAGCCTAAATACCACCAAAATAAGAATTAATACATAGGGCCTAAATACCACCAAAATAAGAATTAATACATAGGGCCTAAATACCACCAAAATAAGAATTAATACATAGGGCCTAAATACCACCAAAATAAGAATTAATACATAGGGCCTGAATACCACCAAAATAAGAATTAATACATAGGGCCTAAATACCACCAAAATAAGAATTAATACATAGGGCCTAAATACCACCAAAATAAGAATTAATACATAGAGCCTAAATACCACCAAAATAAGAATTAATACATAGGGCCTAAATACCACCAAAATAAGAATTAATACATAGGGCCTAAATACCACCAAAATAAGAATTAATACATAGGGCCTAAATACCACCAAAATAAGAATTAATACATAGGGCCTAAATACCACCAAAATAAGAATTAATACATAGGGCCTAAATACCACCAAAATAAGAATTAATACATAGGGCCTAAATACCACCAAAATAAGAATTAATACATAGGGCCTAAATACCACCAAAATAAGAATTAATACATAGGGCCTGAATACCACCAAAATAAGAATTAATACATAGGGCCTAAATACCACCAAAATAAGAATTAATACATAGGGCCTGAATACCACCAAAATAAGAATTAATACATAGGGCCTAAATACCACCAAAATAAGAATTAATACATAGGGCCTAAATACCACCAAAATAAGAATTAATACATAGGGCCTGAATACCACCAAAATAAGAATTAATACATAGGGCCTAAATACCACCAAAATAAGAATTAATACATAGGGCCTAAATACCACCAAAATAAGAATTAATATGATGAATGCAGGAAATTTGAAACTTTTTTAAAGTAATTAACAAGTATTAATTGGCTAGTCATATTGTTTTACCATATCCCTTCTGTCTGTTCAACCTATCACCACTTAAGTTGTGAGTTATGATTCCTACCCATGTGAAGTGTACTGTATGTAACTTCACATGGTTAAGTTAGTCAATGACTTGTGACAGGTTTATGGTAGATTCCAAATTCTCTGATTTAATCCACTAAAACTGACTGAAATATCATTGAAATTAATGATAAACACACATAGCATAACCCAACCGTATAGCCTCTTACACAGAGTCTTGATATTTAACATACAGCAGTCTTCACGCTTAACTTAATACCGTACAAGCCCACCGGGCCTGTAAGTTCAAATATTTACAGGCCCACCATCAATTCTACAGGCCCGAATTTGAAAACTACATTAATGACCATTAATTCAAACCACCAAAACTCAAAACATGATGATGTACCAAATATTATGTGGACATGTCAATTATGCATTAGGTAAGACCAGAATGCAAGTATAAAAAAAACAACAAAAAGACACTTTATTTTGGATTCATGTTTATATTAATCTCCTGAAAATTCTAAAATCATATTGTCAATAGCATCCTCAGTATATTCCATATCATCACTGTCCACCTCCTCCTCCTCATCATCATCACAACCAATATTGTTATAAGATTCTTATAACAAAAACTTGTGGTGTCATCATTGCATGTGACATATAATTTGGTGATAATTTTTAATATGTACCCCCCCTTTTTTTTTAAAATATCACTATGCTTTGAATTAATACCATACAAAAGGCAAAGTCATATTTGTGTAGCCTTCAGCAGAAGAAATATGTATATGCCAATTTGCTCAACGGTTCAACTATATATAGATAGCTAGGGAATGCAAATATAGCACAAACGTATATTGACACTGACAGTCATAAACTGAAGCAAGTAAAGATTGTAATTATTATTTGTCAGACCTTAAATCAGAGTGCAACAATGGAACAAAACTACTGTAGTTCAAAGTCTATTTTCTAACTGCAGAGGTATTAACGTAGACACAGGTCTGTCAGCAACATTTCTATAAATAGATCGCAATTAATAAAAAAATACCGATCGGATTTGGAAGCGGATCGAAAAAAATCTGAAGTGTCTCCGTGCATTTCAACGAATTTTGAATGACCAACCTTCTCAAATATGACCATATTATATATGAGAACTCAGACTTTATGTCACAGGATTGAGAAAAAAATTAATCAAAAGTTTGTTTGGTTAAAAGTAGCTTCGATCAACATTTCCCGTAGCACGCACCCCCTTTCTCGTGGTGCCATTTTTATTTGATATTGAACGAAATTAAAGTTTTTTTAAACCGAAATGGATTACTTTTCAAGAAAGTCACATAATTAATGAATACCATAGAATTCAATAAATACGATGTCAATATTTTCATAAATAGCACGTGGCAAAAATACGCGGGCAACATAGGGTGACTCTTCAAAATTACAAGGCTACTTGAAATTCGCTTTTGACCAACGAGAAATCGAAGTCAACCTTCACAAGGCAACTACTTCGCCCTCTAACGTGAGCCCTGCTTCTCCTAAATCTCGTCCTTTTTTAAAACCTACATGATGGTAAAAATATCAACCAATCAAATTGCAAAAAACAGACACACCTAAATCTATTTCGAATATCGGAAATTCTTAAAAGGACTTGTTTGCCTACCCATTTTCTGCATTGACTCGGCAGCAACTGAAAATGGAGAACAATAAACTAAATATCTACACACAATATCTTATGAAATCAACTTTTGAAACTATATGACTTTTTTTTCACAGGCCCGTCAGACTTGTGGAACTACTCATTTTATACGCCCGTGTACAATTTTACACGCCACGGGCTTCGGACTACCGCCTAAATTCGAAGACTGATACAGTCAAACCTGCTTAAGTGACCACCTCTATTAAGCAATAATGTGTATTATGTGCCCTTAATTTTTATTTCTCTTCACAGTGCATTTCATATCACATTAAGCCTGTATTTAGCGACCACCTGTCTTATGTGAGCCTATTTCAGTGTTCCATTAGAAGGTCACATAGGACAGGTTTGACTGTATATTGTGCTTATCCTGCAAAATAAGTCCACAACAAGTGCTATATTGTCTGAAAACAGCAGAAACGAGCATCATTCTAATGTTCTAATCATTTTCAACTGTGTCTTCTATCACATTCGCCCTTATGCTGTTGCTATGGCTGTTTCTTACCATTCATTCTACAAGAAATAGGTACCAGAAAAGCTATTTTTTTGGTCAGTGACTGTACATTGCAAACATTTATCCAGTCAATGCAACTTGATTGTTCTAAAAGAACCTGTGCTTGGTAAAAAAAACATTTGCCTGATTTTAACACCAAGGAAATGCTGGACAATTATGACTATTCTGTTATAATTAACATAATATTAACTCATTTGACAATATCCCCATTTCCAATATTATTTTAAGATTTCTTTCTTTTACAAGAGTAATTTCTCCTACAGTCTTATCAAAAGGTTCCTGGTGAGGGAAATATTTCCAAAACATTCAATTTGCATAAAATTTCCTAATAATCTGTAAATATGTTGTAAACTTTATAAACCTGTAAGTTATAATATTATCGCAAAAAGAAAATTTAGAAGTAACTAAAATGTTTTATTTTTTAACAGATTACAAGGAAATTTTATGCAAATTGAATATATTGGCCTTTGACTGCTTGAAAGGGAAATAACTCTTGATAAAATGGGTAAATTTGGAATCATTTTGGAAATGTGGAAATGGTCCATTGTTTTAATATTATAGAAATTAATTATATTCTGAGAATCTTATCGGCAAGTCACCAAGAAATGTATAGAGTTGAATTGTGTTGATTAAGCTTATTGTTAAAAGAATACTTACATGTTTTAAGATTGCTACGAAAAGAAAGTTTAAACAGTGATAGTAAACAATTCTACCAATATCAACAAAGTAAACAATTCTACCAATATCAACAAAGCAAACAGACAACTCTCTCCTAAAGAAAGTTTAAACAGTGATGGTCAACAATTCTACCAATATCAACAAAGCAAACAGACAACTCTTTCCTCAAGTCACTGACGTTGGAAATCCTGTTTGTGGCTTGGGGCATGCACAAAAATGTGATGTTACACTATGTTGTTCATAAAAGTCTCTCATTTACGGTTTTATAAACTAGTTTACAAAAAATGATGAATTAACAATTACAGGGTAAACCAGCTGGAGCACGAGGTAAAACACGAACGATAGCGCCAGCACCCACTGTACAGAAAACGTCATATTCTGCTCTCGAGGAACTTCTCAAGACAGGTAGATTTAAACAAAAATTTTTTTTATAATGAAGTAGTCTCCCTCTTCTAGGACACTCACCATGGATAGAAAGGGTTAAGTTGTCTTTAAAGTCCTGACAGATCTCCCTCTGTCAAGTAAAAGTGATCTTTCAAGTAATGGGAGAACACCCTTTTCAGGTAAAAATGGTAATTTAAGTAATGGGAGACCAATCTCCACCACGTAAAAGTGGTCTTTCAAGTCCTGAGATATTTTCATATTCGACATAAATGCCAAATGTTTTGCTTTGGGAGTTTTCCAACATTTTGTCAACAGCATTTTTGTTCATATTTAAGCTGCAAGGGAAAAACCCAATTCCATGCAATGATTGATCAAATATTATTTTTGTCCTGTCTGTCTGTAAGTCACACAAGTTTGTATGTGCAACTCCTGCTACATTTTAAAAGGAAATTCCTTAAAACTACAGGCTTATTACCATATGGTGAATCACATATGGCAACACTTTAGTCTAGTCATTTTTTTAGGAGTTATTGCCCCCTTTGACTTAGAGAAAAAGGGGGGTTTAAGGGTTATGGTGTTTAGCACCACTTTCAACAATATTTCAGTTATATCGTGGCGGCTTTTTGACTTAGAATATTTCATCAGAAATATAGGGGATTGGGGGAGAAACTTATGTTTTTCCATCAAAAACAACGTTTAATTATATATTATTTTCAGGAACCTACCCTGGGGCTGTTATTAGTGTTAAGAACAACGGAGGTAAAGCTATGGCAACTATGGTTACTACCCCGTCAACAGTTGTACCAATCAAACCAGCCTTAACTAATTGCTCAAGTTCTACAACGTCTTTACTTACCTCCAGTGAGAAGATTAATACCTGTACTACAGTAAGTACTAGTAGTCCAAGTTTACATTTTTTGTTGCATATTAATCAGTTGATGGTTGATTTATGTTGGTTTATGGTGTTTAACACCACTTTCAACAATATTTCAGTTATATCGTGGCAGTCAGTTTTATTGGTGGAGGAAACAAGAGTACCCGTAGAAAACAACCTACCTGTCAGTTGAAAATTAATAATTAATCAGTATTGACAATACAGTGATACCTGTTTAAACCAAACCCTGAATAAAACAGAATACTGTATAAACCAAATAACCTGTCTATTTAGAAAACAAAAATTGGTTCAAGTGAGGTTTGATTTAGACAGGTTTCACAGTAACCATAACAACACAAATAACTCCTGCTTGAAGCAAATTGATTTACAGACAATGACAGAAAGTGATGTAAATCTATATAGATACTGGCTTAGGCAGACACAATGATATTCAAAATACCATCCCTACTATCATGATAGATAGGTATTCTGCTGCTAATCAATGGAGGGAGGGGGGAACTTACATTGACAAAAATGATGATGACATAGACAAAGACAGTACAACTGCAGGGTTAACTCTACTATTTTAGAAGGTAGAATCTGTTGTTTGTAAATCGTACATTCAATAATAATTGGTAGGATTTGTTTTGATTAATCTGTGGTAAAATTTATGACAATTTCATGAGAATTTTCTTTCTTCAGAGCAAAAACCAGGTCAATTTTGCATCATTAACATCACCTTGATTACACTTTGTATTGGGCATAACCATAGATATAGCTTTTTCATATAGCCGTAGTAAATAAAATGACAATTTTCTTTAAAAAAAATAAATACCAATCTTAATAAGGCCATTTAAAAAAAATGTTCTGGTTATCGGACAATGGATTTAAAAAAAAGGGCAAGGTAGGTAGGGTTTTTATTTTTTGTTTTTATTTCCAATCCAAAATGGGAAGGGTTTTTATATTTTGTTTTTATTTTCAGCGATTTAAAAACATAGCGCAAACCAGTTCAATTCTACTATTTTGGCAAACAAACAACACAATAGTGTTTACTCGGAGAGTAATATTTATTTAACAAAAGGGTTGTTGTTTTCTTCAGCCTCTTTTATGTCCGTAAAATCACCCACGAATATACTCTTACATAACTCTGCAACTGTCATTATTCTGTCAACAGGCAGGATAGTCCACGGAACTATTTGTTTGGAACGTAACTACATTAAAACTGACGAGGACAGTGTTTTCACTTATAGCCATGCTGAATTTTTACTTTCATTTTCGATTGATCAGTCATTCAAATGTTTGTCAAAACTCGTCCGCGTCACCAGCACGCTTGAAAACTTAAATTTGGCGGTAAATTTGAATTTTTTTCTTCTTCAAAAATAAGGCGCGGCCACGATTTTTATTCTGTACAGCAATAAAAATGTCCCATCAGCCGAAATTTTGAGGGGGCGGCATTGTCTGAGAACCAGAACTTTTATTTTATTTGGTCTAAAATCAGGTGTTTAATTTGTTATGCTTCATTAGCTTTTGACAACTTAACCATGCATGGAGATATATTTTAAATAAACCAATGAAACAACTGCAAAGAAAATTTGTGTTGTGAATAAACAATGAGTAAAGAAAAATCCAAAGAGAACCAAATGGAATTAATTCCTGTCTATTTTTTTTTTTTTACAGAAAGTAAAGACAGACACTTCTCTTTTGACTCATAAACTGAGTACAAAAGATGAAAGTGACATGTCTATTTATAGTGCATTGACTAAACCAGCTCTTCAAGGTGAGTTTATCTGACACATGAAATATGCAAGATATTAAAATGGTGGAATTATTAAATCTGAGCTTTAACGTGTTCTGTGTTTAACAATACAAATTTTATGTCCCTGTTGTTTAAGTTGTACCCATGTCCATCTGTCTGTACGTCCTACATTTTGTGTCAGCTCAATAACTTAAGCTCCCCTTCAGGAAATCATTTGAAATTTATGCACAATGACAGGGACCATAAAAGAAAGATCAAGTTATATTTCAGACATTACCACTTTTTCACTTCTGGAGTTATGCCTCTTGATTTGATGAAAATTACCTGTTTACTCTAGAAAGGAAAACAATTAAATCAATTAAATTTTGAATAAAAATCCAGCTTAGCATGTTGGTGTAGTACAAAGCGGACATCATCATCGTCATCTCAATGAAATGTACAACTTGTTCTTGCAATAATATAGCTGAAAAATTGTTTACTTGACATTAAATGACAATCACTACTCACTCACTCACTCATAAATATTAGAAGAAATGAATCATTGAATCGTTTATTTTCTGTTTCCAGATATCATGTGACCTTTCTTCACCTTGTGTGTATATCATCTGTTATTAAGCTGTTTAACTGTAGAGCTATTTGATTTGTAACTTCATGTGAATGATAGAGGTTCATGTATTGGTATAGCTCCAATGATGACAGACCTTTTCTAAATATCCAAATAAAGATCAGTTTTTAAGAAAGGAAATTTAAACCAACGATGTGTGCCTAATGTGCAGTATCATAATATATAAGACCTTGATTCCTGTTTGCTTCACTTATTTTTAATACACGTATATTGTTTATATTTCAGTAAATATTACACCAGAGCAGTCGTTGAGTCCTGTATCACCTATAGGAAGTCCTCTGACAAATCCAGACAATCCTTTAGATACCTCACATGTGAGTAGTACTTATCAAAACAGGAAAAGTCAAGGCTTACCAGATATAGCGAAAAAGGAAGAGATCTTTATATTTATGCATATAATATTATTTTCAAATCTTGTTATAACTTTCATTTGCAACATAAAATGACCTTTTTTTCATTAATATTTTTGTGATTATTCAGCTTTAAAAATGTGTTGTAGAAACCCATGGCCTATTATCTAGAATTGTGTTGTAGAAACCCATGGCCTATTATCTAGAATTGTGTTGTAGAAACCCATGGCCTATTATCTAGAATTGTGTTGTAGAAACCCATGGCCTATTATCTAGAATTGTGTTGTAGAAACCCATGGCCTATTATCTAGAATTGTGTTGTAGAAACCCATGGCCTATTATCTGGAATTGTGTTGTAGAAACCCATGGCCTATTATCTGGAATTGTGTTGTAGAAACCCATGGCCTATTATCTGGAATTGTGTTGTAGAAACCCAAGGCCTATTATCTGGAATTGTGTTGTAGAAACCCATGGCCTATTATCTAGAATTGTGTTGTAGAAACCCATGGCCTATTATCTAGAATTGTGTTGTAGAAACCCATGGCCTATTATCTAGAATTGTGTTGTAGAAACCCATGGCCTATTATCTAGAATTGTGTTGTAGAAACCCATGGCCTATTATCTAGAATTGTGTTGTAGAAACCCATGGCCTATTATCTAGAATTGTGTTGTAGAAACCCATGGCCTATTATCTAGAATTGTGTTGTAGAAACCCATGGCCTATTATCTAGAATTGTGTTGTAGAAACCCATGGCCTATTATCTGGAATTGTGTTGTAGAAACCCATGGCCTATTATCTAGAATTGTGTTGTAGAAACCCATGGCCTATTATCTAGAATTGTGTTGTAGAAACCCATGGCCTATTATCTAGAATTGTGTTGTAGAAACCCATGGCCTATTATCTAGAATTGTGTTGTAGAAACCCATGGCCTATTATCTAGAATTGTGTTGTAGAAACCCATGGCCTATTATCTAGAATTGTGTTGTAGAAACCCATGGCCTATTATCTGGAATTATGTTGTAGAAACCCATGGCCTATTATCTAGAATTGTGTTGTAGAAACCCATGGCCTATTATCTAGAATTGTGTTGTAGAAACCCATGGCCTATTATCTAGAATTGTGTTGTAGAAACCCATGGCCTATTATCTGGAATTGTGTTGTAGAAACCCATGGCCTATTATCTAGAATTGTGTTGTAGAAACCCATGGCCTATTATCTAGAATTGTGTTGTAGAAACCCATGGCCTATTATCTAGAATTGTGTTGTAGAAACCCATGGCCTATTATCTAGAATTGTGTTGTAGAAACCCATGGCCTATTATCTAGAATTGTGTTGTAGAAACCCATGGCCTATTATCTAGAATTGTGTTGTAGAAACCCATGGCCTATTATCTGGAATTATGTTGTAGAAACCCATGGCCTATTATCTGGAATTGTGTTGTAGAAACCCATGGCCTATTATCTAGAATTGTGTTGTAGAAACCCATGGCCTATTATCTGGAATTGTGTTGTAGAAACCCATGGCCTATTATCTGGAATTGTGTTGTAGAAACCCATGGCCTATTATCTAGAATTGTGTTGTAGAAACCCATGGCCTATTATCTGGAATTGTGTTGTAGAAACACATGGCCTATTATCTAGAATTGTGTTGTAGAAACCCATGGCCTATTATCTAGAATTGTGTTGTAGAAACCCATGGCCTATTATCTAGAATTGTGTTGTAGAAACCCATGGCCTATTATCTAGAATTGTGTTGTAGAAACCCATGGCCTATTATCTAGAATTGTGTTGTAGAAACCCATGGCCTATTATCTAGAATTGTGTTGTAGAAACTCATGGCCTATTATCTAGAATTGTGTTGTAGAAACCCATGGCCTATTATCTAGAATTGTGTTGTAGAAACCCATGGCCTATTATCTAGAATTGTGTTGTAGAAACCCATGGCCTATTATCTAGAATTGTGTTGTAGAAACCCATGGCCTATTATCTAGAATTGTGTTGTAGAAACCCATGGCCTATTATCTAGAATTGTGTTGTAGAAACCCATAGCCTATTATCTAGAATTGTGTTGTAGAAACCCATGGCCTATTATCTAGAATTGTGTTGTAGAAACCCATGGCCTATTATCTAGAATTGTGTTGTAGAAACCCATGGCCTATTATCTAGAATTGTGTTGTAGAAACCCATGGCCTATTATCTAGAATTGTGTTGTAGAAACCCATGGCCTATTATCTAGAATTGTGTTGTAGAAACCCATGGCCTATTATCTAGAATTGTGTTGTAGAAACCCATGACCTATTATCTAGAATTGTGTTGTAGAAACCCATGGCCTATTATCTAGAATTGTGTTGTAGAAACCCATGGCCTATTATCTAGAATTGTGTTGTAGAAACCCATGGCCTATTATCTAGAATTGTGTTGTAGAAACCCATGGCCTATTATCTAGAATTGTGTTGTAGAAACCCAAGGCCTATTATCTAGAATTGTGTTGTAGAAACCCATGGCCTATTATCTGGAATTGTGTTGTAGAAACCCATGGCCTATTATCTAGAATTTTGTTGTAGAAACCCATGGCCTATTATCTAGAATTGTGTTGTAGAAACCCATGGCCTATTATCTAGAATTGTGTTGTAGAAACCCATGGCCTATTATCTAGAATTGTGTTGTAGAAACCCATGGCCTATTATCTAGAATTGATATTGTACCATACTCTGACTCAAATAACCAGCCATTAAAACTAGTTACTAATCTATTGTTGTCATGGTTTTACTGATTTAGTGAAAAGGGGGGTGTCGTTGTGGTCATAATCGTTGGATTTAACCAACCTGTGCAATCAGTGCCTATCACCACTAAGCTTGTGAGTTCGAATCCCTCTCATGGGAAGGTGTACTTGATATAACATTATTTGATAAAAGTTGTCAGTGACTTGTGGCAGGTCTGTGATTTTCTTCTGGTGCGTCATTTTCCGCCACTAATAAAACTGACCGCCATGATAAAACTGAAATATTGTAGAAAGTGGTGTTAAGCACCATAAACCCAAACCCTAGTGAAAGAGGGAGGAACTTTCCTGTTCACTTGTGTTTATTCAATAACTTGCCCTATTTCAGTGTTTACCCCTAGTGTTTATTCAATGACAAGTTTTAGTACAATGACTTATCCTATTTCAGGGTTCACCAAATAGTAGAGACAGAGAGGCTTTACACAGGTCTTCAGAACAAAAGAGAAGATTTAATATCAAAGTAAGTAGATAAGTACTGTTGACTTATATAATACAATGTATATCTGTTATTCCTTAACTCTTATAGCAGAGATACTTGTAACTCATTTAGGAGAGTCCTGGACTCGTCATTTGTGTTTATAGCAGAGATACTTGTAACTCATTTAGGAGAGTCCTGGACTCGTCATTTGTGTTTATAGCAGAGATACTTGTAACTCATTTAGGAGAGTCCTGGATTCGTCATTTATGTTTATAGCAGAGATACTTGTAACTCATTTAGGAGAGTACTGGACTCGTCATTTGTGTCTATAGCAGAGATACTTGTAACTCATTTAGGAGAGTCCTGGACTCGTCATTTGTGTTTATAGCAGAGATACTTGTAACTCATTTAGGAGAGTCCTGGACTCGTCATTTGTGTTTATAGCAGAGATACTTGTAACTCATTTAGGAGAGTCCTGGACTCGTCATTTGTGTTTATAGCAGAGATACTTGTAACTCATTTAGGAGAGTCCTGGACTCGTCATTTGTGTTTGGGACTCGCCATTTTAAAGAAAGCACTAATGGGTCTTATGACATTTTGGTTGGGACTCCTCAATATTTTATCCTACAAGGATATCTGTCATAGAATGCTCTTGGATGGATCTAAAGATATTTGATATCTAAGGGAATAGATATTTATCTCCCCCTGGATCATCTGTATCCCCCTCCCTATAGGGGAACTTGCATTGATGTAAAGAACTATAGAGGTTAAATGTCAAAATGATAAGATATCTATACTTGCAATATTATGTGATAAAGTTTGTCAGTGACGTACGGCAGGTCAGTGGTTTTCTCAGTTTACTCCAGTTTCCTACATCAATCAAACTGACCACCACGATATAACTGAAATATTGTTGAAAGTGGCATTAAGCACCATAACCCTAACCCTATCTACCCTTGAAGTATAAAATGTATCGACTCCTTGCTCCCAGAGTCAAATAACAGTGGATTTGAACTTCCTTGTTAATTTATTGATTTTATTAACTTCCCTCCATTTGTTTTGATTGCATGATAGTTGGTTTGCAGGTACCAAAATGTGAAGGTAAATGTAAGATAGTTGGTTTGCAGGTACCAAAATGTGATGGTAAATGTAATCTATAAAAAAAAAGTGAAGGTATATGTAATCTATTAAAAATGTGAAGGTAAATGTAATCTATAAAAAAAATGTGAAGGTAAATGTAATCTATAAAAAAGATGTGAAGGTAAATGTAATCTATACAAAATGTGAAGGTAAATGTAATCTATAAAAAAATGTGAAGGTAAATGTAATCTATAAAAAAAATGTGAAGGTAAATGTAATCTATAAAAAAATGTGAAGGTAAATGTAATCTATGAAAAAATGTGAAGGTAAATGTAATCTATGAAAAAAATGTGAAGGTAAATGTAATCTATAAAAAAAATGTGAAGGTAAATGTAATCTATAAAAAAAATGCGAAGGTAAATGTAATCTATAAAAAAAATGTGAAGGTAAATGTAATCTATAAAAAATGTGAAGGTAAATGTAATCTATAAATAAAATGTGAAGGTAAATGTAATCTATAAAAAAAATGTGAAGGTAAATGTAATCTATGAAAAAAATGTGAAGGTAAATGTAATCTATAAAAAAAATGCGAAGGTAAATGTAATCTATAAAAAAAATGTGAAGGTAAATGTAATCTATAAAAAATGTGAAGGTAAATGTAATCTATAAATAAAATGTGAAGGTAAATGTAATCTATAAAAAAAATGTGAAGGTAAATGTAATCTATGAAAAAAATGTGAAGGTAAATGTAATCTATAAAAAAAAAATGTGAAGGTAAATGTAATCTATAAAAAAAAATGTGAAGGTAAATGTAATCTATAAAAAAAAAATGTGAAGGTAAATGTAATCTATAAAAAAAAATGTGAAGGTAAATGTAATCTATAAAAAAAATGTGAAGGTAAATGTAATCTATAAAAAAAATGTGAAGGTAAATGTAATCTATAAAAAATGTGAAGGTAAATGTAATCTATAAAAAAAATGTGAAGGTAAATGTAATCTATAAAAAAAATGTGAAGGTAAATGTAATCTATGAAAAAAATGTGAAGGTAAATGTAATCTATAAAAAAAAAATGTGAAGGTAAATGTAATCTATAAAAAAAGGTGAAGGTAAATGTAATCTATAAAAAAATGTGAAGGTAAATGTAATCTATAAAACAAAATGAAAAACAAAAGATACTGCACTGTCAGAACAATTGAAAAATCAAAGAAACAGAGACAAAATCGATGCCAGTGTGCAGTGGCAGCGTTAAACTAGTTTTGTGGGCCCAAACCTCCCCTCTATATTGGGCTAATGCCACAGTAAATTAAGTCAATATGTAACATATTATAGAATAAACACTTTGATTTGTGCCCATTTGTCTTAATTTTCTGTTTTATTCTTTATTAACCTTCTATTTAAATTTGTTTTTGGAGCATGAATGGTAAAGTGGTGAAAGTTGTCATTGACTTCTGTATTGACTAGATAAAGTCTCTTTAATATTATCTGGCTTATTCTGTCAGTGACATAATTTGTAATTGTTGACTGTTTCAGCATGGTTTTGACACGTTACATGTTCTGATACCAGCCATTATGCAAAACAGCAATGCAAAGATAAGTAAAGCAGCTATGTTACAAAAGAGTAAGTAATCCTCAATATAAGGAGCTTTATTGGTGGTGTAAACATTTGACCTTTAATCCCAATGCAAATAAACGTCAGAGAATACCGAAGGGGCAATCAAAAATGGACAAGCCAGCGAAACTGGCAACTTAGGGTACACAAAACGAAGAAAAACACAACACAATATGTGTTGGACACCACTATATGCAAGCAAACACACAACTGGAGGTAAAGATGAACCGAACATCATTTTTATGCGGAAGTCGTAACGGACATCACAACATGGAACTCAGAACGTAAAGACACATAATAGATATTGTCAATTATTTTACAAGACACAAATTTATTCAAGAAGGCTTTTTCTCAGACATATTTTCTATAATTATAGAAGAAATGAAAACGATTGAACCTACATATATTTGTTCCTAAAAATGAATGTTTTGTCCCTGTTCTGTATATCAAGAGATAAGTGGTTTATTTTATGAAATTGGTAGACATACACAAAGAGATAAAGGGAGAGGTGCAAGATTGTAAAATCTGAAACACTACAGGATAAGATTTAAATCGTATCTGACGAGGCTTGTAGATTTTATGATCTTGCACCTTTCACAGTGTTTGATTCTTTTTCTCACCCTTTTCTATTTGTCAATGTTTGTTTACTTTTTGTAAATGAAAAATTACCTCCCTTTGACCAGCAGTTCTGAAAAATGCGAAATGTGGGTCAAATAAATTTGCATAGGTATTTATCGCTGATGTAGTAGCATTTAAGGGTAGGTCTAATTAATTTTTATGAAATCCATTTAAAATACTGCCAAGATATCGATAAAGCAAAAATTTTAATTTGTGGGAAAATACTTGTGTAGCTTGTCTTACCCAGGAACCTGGGTAAGATAGAAATATATATTTTACCTAAATTAACGGACTACTTTATCCAAGGGGTGAGAAAGGTGTGTCTAAAAAAATTTGAAACATGTGATATGTATAAGATAATAAAACCTAAGCTGTCAAGAAATGTTAAAAAAAAAATCTTCACCAAATCTAAACTGAACAGAAGAATTTTTTAAATGGTTGAAAGTTTCATTTTAAAATTGTTATGCATGTGTTGCAGTATTCAAAGTGAGAAAAAAAATCTCTTGAAATTTATGATACAGTGAAACCTGACGAAACCGGACACTGAGTAAACCGGAATCCTGCCCATTCCAATCTAAATTTCAAGTCCCCAGTTTTTTCCTTAATATTCTTTGTTAAAAATCATTGAATAAACCGGACACTGCACATTCCGAATTCCGGCCTTGACCTGCGATCCCAATACACTAATTACTGTTATAATTTATCTCCATAAACCGGTCATGATCAGATCAATCAACCGTGTGTTTACATATATGTGAATATTGATCGGTAGTAAATTGAAGGGGCGTCCGGGGGGAAACGTATTGAAAGTGTTTATCGAAGTGTGTATATTAGCACACCTGTAATTAGTGATCACTGGTAACTCATGTGGTTAATGTTTAAATGTTCATTAAATGTTAAACAAACATGGAATCAACACATAAAAAGCGAAAGCTTAATCAAAATGAAATACCCCGTATAACTTATAAGTGGTTTTTTTTCGCAGGGACGCTTTTAAAATATCCAACATGGGGGAATCCTTCCCGTAAACAATGCATATGTTGACAATGATCATATATGAACAACAAACAATGCCTTATTATTTAAGTGATGAACTAGCATCCGAGCCATACAATCATAACTTGAGATAATTTATTGTTAATCGGATTATACTTTATAGTCTTCACACCTGGGAGTAATCAAACTTCCAGACTTGACATAAAAAATGACAAATACATTTGATTCTTTTTTTCTTTTTATTTCAATCATTAAAAGCTTGTGTAAACACAGTCTGACAGTCTAATTATACACAAAGTAATTAGGACACCTTCATACATACACACATTCAATCTTATCGACAGCATTATTGATTATTTTACGCACGGTTAGATATAGTCACACTTATTTTTAGTTATTTTCGTATCAACGTTTACTGGTTCAAAACACAACTCCGCTAGAGAGTATTACAATAAATGTAATTCTCTGAAAAATTAAAAGTATTGTACGCATTTAATGATTTTGTGGAAAAGTGTCCAAACAAGTAAAGATATACGAAAATATTAGACAGTAGTAAATGTGCACCCTCCTGCAAAATAAAGAATCTGGACAAAAACCTGTGCATTATGCATAAGAAATTATGATACTCAATTATTTCGAAACAATTCCTATTTTGAATTGTTAGTTAAGCAATTCAGACAATCTGAATGTAATTCTAATATAACAGTCTATCCGCTAAAATTTGATTTTGGTTAAAACTCAGGATCGCAAAAATTAAGTATACCACTAAAAAAATCCACCAATTTGGAAGAAAATCGTGAAATTTGGCTCCTGTGAAAAAACCACTTATACGGTAGTCAGAGAGTAGACACTGAATAAACCGGCCCACTGTCAATACCGGCCGTGAAATGTGGTCCCAATGGTGGCTGGTTTACACAGGTTTTACTGTACCAGTTTCCATGACAAAAAAAAGTATAGAGCAGTAATCTGTATGATTATAAAATTAAATAGTGTCAATTTTAAATAAAATAATCAGGAAATTATATGTTTTTGTACTGTTTATATTATAGTTCAAAGTTTGATTTGTTTTTCAGCTGCAGAGTATTGTAAAAAATTGAAACAGGAAAGATCACAGATGCAGAACGAGGCAGAAATATTAAGAAGTGAAATAGAGACATTAAATCAAGCAATAGGGTAAGTCACTTACTTTACTGTCATCCATTATATGTTTTAAAAATTCTTGTAGACTGTAGGGTCTTGGGTCAAAAGCAACCTTTTCCTTGGTCAAGGTAATCTTGAAGGGTCCTTTGGTCACAGATAGCTGTTCCCTTGGTTAAGGTCACTTTGTAGGGTCCTGAGTCAATGGTAACCTTTGCCATAGTCAAGATCACTTTCAAAGATGAAGTATATGTTAAGTTTAAACTTTTGGGGAGTTACTTTATGTGAAAAGTTGTTAGTACCCTTCAAAGTTCCCTAGGTCACACTTAGTTAAGAACAGATCCTTTTAGAGACTCCAGGAAAGAATGTGTTTCTTAGGAAACCTTACACTTTCCTACATGGTAGATCTAGAAACCTTACACTTTCTTACATGGTAGATCTCGAAACCTTACACTTTCCTACATGGTAGATCTAGAAACCTTACACTTTCTTACATGGTAGATCTAGAAACCTTACACTTTCTTACATGGTAGATCTAGAAACCTTACACTTTCCTACATGGTAGATCCAGAAACCTTACACTTTCCTACATGGTAGATCTAGAAACCTTACACTTTCCTACATGGTAGATCTAGAAACCTTACACTTTCTTACATGGTAGATCTAGAAACCTTACACTTTCCTACATGGTAGATCTAGAAACCTTACACTTTCTTACATGGTAGATATAGAAACCTTACACTTTCCTACATGGTAGATCTAGAAACCTTACACTTTCCTACATGGTAGATCTAGAAACCTTACACTTTCCTACATGGTAGATCTTAGTTCTAATAATAAAACCCTAAATGCTCGCTTACTCGCAAGGGTTATAACGGAATGACATTACACGTAATGGAGCAGCCGCCGAGATTTTTTGCGCTCGCTTACAGAGCTTCTGACGCCTGCATTTATCAATAATAAGACATAACCTTTCCTTTTGTCCATTATTATAACAAGTTTTTATCACCTACCAGTATTTTAGAATGTAATTCCCACAAAATAAAAATCCATGTTTACATTTTGAATTTCGTCATTTCCGGCCTCACTATTTTGGATGTCGATAACATATTTGGCGATTTAGGCGTGAATGTTTACCAATCGTAACTACTCGGCCATTCTCGCTACCCTGCAAATAACAGGGTAGCGAGAATGGCCGAGTAGTTACGATTGGAATGTTTACATCAGCTTGTAGTAAGAAATACCATATTTAGAAAAGCTCCGCCTTCCGTAGTTTCCGGTTATGGAAAACGATCGATAAATTTGAACAAGGTTGTTACTAACTTTGAAAAGCATATATTTCTCAGCCAAACCGATTTAACAAGGACTGGGATCATCAGTAATTGTTATAATGAAATGTTTGAAGCGTAAATAGTGAGTTTTTATGTTTCAACTGCAACTTTTTTTTTCCTCCATTGTGACGAATGGGACCACGTTGTAGCTCTGCTGAGACACAAGTTTGTCACAGGAGCTACATTATTGCAGCTAGGTAGATCTAGAAACCTTACACTTTCCTACATGGTAGATCTAGAAACCTTACATGTTCCTACATGGTAGATCTAGAAACCTTACACTTTCCTACATGGTAGATCTAGAAACCTTACACTTTCCTACATGGTAGATCTAGAAACCTTACACTTTCCTACATGGTAGATCTAGAAACCTTACACTTTCCTACATGGTAGATCTAGAAACCTTACACTTTCCTACATGGTAGATCTAGAAACCTTACACTTTCTTACATGGTAGATCTAGAAACCTTACACTTTCCTACATGGTAGATCTAGAAACCTTACACTTTCCTACATGGTAGATCTAGAAACCTTACACTTTCCTACATGGTAGATCTAGAAACCTTACACTTTCCTACATGGTAGATCTAGAAACCTTACACTTTCCTACATGGTAGATCTAGAAACCTTACACTTTCCTACATGGTAGATCTAGAAACCTTACACTTTCCTACATGGTAGATCTAGAAACCTTACACTTTCCTACATGGTAGATCTAGAAACCTTACACTTTCCTACATGGTAGATCTAGAAACCTTACACTTTCCTACATGGTAGATCTAGAAACCTTACACTTTCCTACATGGTAGATCTAGAAACTTTACACTTTCCTACATGGTAGATCTAGAAACCTTACACTTTCCTACATGGTAGATCTAGAAACCTTACACTTTCCTACATGGTAGATCTAGAAACCTTACACTTTCCTACATGGTAGATCTAGAAACCTTACACTTTCTTACATGGTAGATCTAGAAACCTTACACTTTCCTACATGGTAGATCTAGAAACCTTACACTTTCTTACATGGTAGATATAGAAACCTTACACTTTCCTACATGGTAGATCTAGAAACCTTACACTTTCCTACATGGTAGATCTAGAAACCTTACACTTTCCTACATGGTAGATATAGAAACCTTACACTTTCCTACATGGTAGATCTAGAAACCTTACACTTTCCTACATGGTAGATCTAGAAACCTTACACTTTCTTACATGGTAGATCTAGAAACCTTACACTTTCCTACATGGTAGATCTAGAAACCTTACACTTTCCTACATGGTAGATCTAGAAACCTTACACTTTCTTACATGGTAGATCTAGAAACCTTACACTTTCCTGCATGGTAGATCTAGAAACCTTACACTTTCCTACATGGTAGATCTAGAAACCTTACACTTTCCTACATGGTAGACCTAGAAACCTTACACTTTCTTACATGGTAGATCTAGAAACCTTACACTTTCCTACATGGTAGATCTAGAAACCTTACACTTTCCTACATGGTAGATCTAGAAACCTTACACTTTCCTACATGGTAGATCTAGAAACCTTACACTTTCCTGCATGGTAGATCTAGAAACCTTACACTTTCCTACATGGTAGATCTAGAAACCTTACACTTTCCTACATGGTAGATCTAGAAACCTTACACTTTCCTACATGGTAGATCTAGAAACCTTACATGTTCCTACATGGTAGATCTAGAAACCTTACACTTTCCTACATGGTAGATCTAGAAACCTTACACTTTCCTTCATGGTAGATCTAGAAACCTTACACTTTCCTACATGGTAGATCTAGAAACCTTACATGTTCCTACATGGTAGATCTAGAAACCTTACACTTTCCTACATGGTAGATCTAGAAACCTTACACTTTCCTACATGGTAGATCTAGAAACCTTACACTTTCCTACATGGTAGATCTAGAAACCTTACACTTTCTTACATGGTAGATCTAGAAACCTTACACTTTCCTACATGGTAGATCTAGAAACCTTACACTTTCCTACATGGTAGATCTAGAAACCTTACACTTTCCTACATGGTAGATATAGAAACCTTACACTTTCCTACATGGTAGATCTAGAAACCTTACACTTTCCTACATGGTAGATCTAGAAACCTTACACTTTCTTACATGGTAGATCTAGAAACCTTACACTTTCCTGCATGGTAGATCTAGAAACCTTACACTTTCCTACATGGTAGATCTAGAAACCTTACACTTTCCTACATGGTAGATCTAGAAACCTTACACTTTCCTACATGGTAGATTTAGAAACCTTACACTTTCCTACATGGTAGATCTAGAAACCTTACACTTTCCTACATGGTAGATCTAGAAACCTTACACTTTCCTACATGGTAGATCTAGAAACCTTACACTTTCCTACATGGTAGATCTAGAAACCTTACACTTTCCTACATGGTAGATCTAGAAACCTTACACTTTCCTACATGGTAGATCTAGAAACCTTACACTTTCCTACATGGTAGATCTAGAAACCTTACACTTTCCTACATGGTAGATCTAGAAACCTTACACTTTCCTACATGGTAGATCTAGAAACCTTACACTTTTCTACATGGTAGATCTAGAAACCTTACACTTTCTTACATGGTAGATCTAGAAACCTTACACTTTCCTACATGGTAGATCTAGAAACCTTACACTTTCCTACATGGTAGATCTAGAAACCTTACACTTTCCTACATGGTAGATCTAGAAACCTTACACTTTCCTACATGGTAGATCTAGAAACCTTACACTTTCCTACATGGTAGATCTAGAAACCTTACACTTTCCTACATGGTAGATCTAGAAACCTTACACTTTCCTACATGGTAGATCTAGAAACCTTACACTTTCCTACATGGTAGATCTAGAAACCTTACACTTTCCTACATGGTAGATCTAGAAACCTTACACTTTCCTACATGGTAGATCTAGAAACCTTACACTTTCCTACATGGTAGATCTAGAAACCTTACACTTTCCTACATGGTAGATCTAGAAACCTTACACTTTCCTACATGGTAGATCTAGAAACCTTACACTTTCCTACATGGTAGATCTAGAAACCTTACACTTTCCTACATGGTAGATCTAGAAACCTTACACTTTCCTACATGGTAGACCTAGAAACCTTACACTTTCCTACTTGGTAGATCTAGAAACCTTACACTTTCCTACATGGTAGATCTAGAAACCTTACACTTTCCTACATGGTAGATCTAGAAACCTTACACTTTCCTACATGGTAGATCTTAGTTCTAATAATAAAACCCTAAATGCTCGCTTACTCGCAAGGGTTATAACGGGATGACATTACACGTAATGGAGCAGCTGCCAAGATTTTTTGCGCTCGCTTACAGAGCTTCTGACGCCTGCATTTATCAATAATAAGACATAACTTTTCCTTTTGTCCATTATTATAACAAGTTTTTATCACCTACCAGTATTTTAGAATGTAATTCCCACAAAATAAAAATCCATGTTTACATTTTGAATTTCGTCATTTCCGGCCTCACTATTTGGATGTCGATACCATATTTGGCGATTTAGGCGTGAATGTTTACCAATCGTAACTACTCAGCCATTCTCGCTACCCTGCAAATAACAGGGTAGCGAGAATGGCCGAGTAGTTACGATTGGAATGTTTACATCAGCTTGTAGTAAGAAATACCATATTTAGAAAAGCTCCGCCTTCCGTAGTTTCCGGTTATGGAAAACGATCGATAAATTTGAACAAGGTTGTTACTAACTTTGAAAAGCATATATTTCTCAGCCAAACCGATTTAACAAGGACTGGGATCATCAGTAATAGTTATAATGAAATGTTTGAAGCGTAAATAGTGAGTTTTTATGTTTCAACTGCAACTTTTTTTTTGCTCCATTGTGATGAATGGGACCGCGTTGTAGCTATACCGAGACACAAGTTTGTCACAGGAGCTACATTATTGCAGCTAGGTAGATCTAGAAACCTTACACTTTCCTACATGGTAGATCTAGAAACCTTACACTTTCCTACATGGTAGATCTAGAAACCTTACACTTTCTTACATGGTAGATCTAGAAACCTTACACTTTCTTACATGGTAGATCTAGAAACCTTACACTTTCCTACATGGTAGATCTAGAAACCTTACACTTTCCTACATGGTAGATCTAGAAACCTTACACTTTCCTACATGGTAGATCTAGAAACCTTACACTTTCCTACATGGTAGATCTAGAAACCTTACACTTTCCTACATGGTAGATCTAGAAACCTTACACTTTCCTACATGGTAGATCTAGAAACCTTACACTTTCCTACATGGTAGATCTAGAAACCTTACACTTTCTTACATGGTAGATCTAGAAACCTTACACTTTCCTACATGGTAGATCTAGAAACCTTACACTTTCCTACATGGTAGATCTAGAAACCTTACACTTTCCTTCATGGTAGATCTAGAAACCTTACACTTTCCTACATGGTAGATCAAGAAACCTTACACTTTCCTACATGGTAGATCTAGAAACCTTACACTTTCCTACATGGTAGATCTAGAAACCTTACACTTTCCTACATAGTAGATCTAGAAACCTTACACTTTCCTACATGGTAGATCTAGAAACCTTACACTTTCCTACATGGTAGATCTAGAAACCTTACACTTTCCTGCATGGTAGATCTAGAAACCTTACACTTTCTTACATGGTAGATCTAGAAACCTTACACTTTCCTACATGGTAGATCTAGAAACCTTACACTTTCCTACATGGTAGATCTAGAAACCTTACACTTTCCTTCATGGTAGATCTAGAAACCTTACACTTTCCTACATGGTAGATCAAGAAACCTTACACTTTCCTACATGGTAGATCTAGAAACCTTACACTTTCCTACATGGTAGATCTAGAAACCTTACACTTTCCTACATGGTAGATCTAGAAACCTTACACTTTCCTACATGGTAGATCTAGAAACCTTACACTTTCCTACATGGTAGATCTTGGTTCTAATAATAAAACCCTAAATGCTCGCTTACTCGCAAGGGTTATAACGGGATGACATTACACGTAATGGAGCAGCTGCCAAGATTTTTTGCGCTCGCTTACAGAGCTTCTGACGCCTGCATTTATCAATAATAAGACATAACCTTTCCTTTTGTCCATTATTATAACAAGTTTTTATCACCTACCAGTATTTTAGAATGTAATTCCCACAAAATAAAAATCCATGTTTACATTTTGAATTTCGTCATTTCCGGCCTCACTATTTGGATGTCGATACCATATTTGGCGATTTAGGCGTGAATGTTTACCAATCGTAACTACTCAGCCATTCTCGCTACCCTGCAAATAACAGGGTAGCGAGAATGGCCGAGTAGTTACAATTGGAATGTTTACATCAGCTTGTAGTAAGAAATACCATATTTAGAAAAGCTCCGCCTTCCGTAGTTTCCGGTTATGGAAAACGATCGATAAATTTGAACAAGGTTGTTACTAACTTTGAAAAGCATATATTTCTCAGCCAAACCGATTTAACAAGGACTGGGATCATCAGTAATAGTTATAATGAAATGTTTGAAGCGTAAATAGTGAGTTTTTATGTTTCAACTGCAACTTTTTTTTTGCTCCATTGTGATGAATGGGACCGCGTTGTAGCTCTGCCGAGACACAAGTTTGTCACAGGAGCTACATTATTGCAGCTAGGTAGATCTAGAAACCTTACACTTTCCTACATGGTAGATCTAGAAACCTTACATGTTCCTACATGGTAGATCTAGAAACCTTACACTTTCCTACATGGTAGATCTAGAAACCTTACACTTTCCTACATGGTAGATCTAGAAACCTTACATGTTCCTACATGGTAGATCTAGAAACCTTACACTTTCCTACATGGTAGATCTAGAAACCTTACACTTTCCTACATGGTAGATCTAGAAACCTTACACTTTCCTACATGGTAGATCTAGAAACCTTACACTTTCCTACATGGTAGATCTAGAAACCTTACACTTTCCTACATGGTAGATCTAGAAACCTTACACTTTCCTACATGGTAGATCTAGAAACCTTACACTTTCCTACATGGTAGATCTAGAAACCTTACACTTTCTTACATGGTAGATCTAGAAACCTTACACTTTCCTACATGGTAGATCTAGAAACCTTACACTTTCCTACATGGTAGATCTAGAAACCTTACACTTTCCTTCATGGTAGATCTAGAAACCTTACACTTTCCTACATGGTAGATCAAGAAACCTTACACTTTCCTACATGGTAGATCTAGAAACCTTACACTTTCCTACATGGTAGATCTAGAAACCTTACACTTTCCTACATAGTAGATCTAGAAACCTTACACTTTCCTACATGGTAGATCTAGAAACCTTACACTTTCCTACATGGTAGATCTAGAAACCTTACACTTTCCTGCATGGTAGATCTAGAAACCTTACACTTTCTTACATGGTAGATCTAGAAACCTTACACTTTCCTACATGGTAGATCTAGAAACCTTACACTTTCCTACATGGTAGATCTAGAAACCTTACACTTTCCTTCATGGTAGATCTAGAAACCTTACACTTTCCTACATGGTAGATCAAGAAACCTTACACTTTCCTACATGGTAGATCTAGAAACCTTACACTTTCCTACATGGTAGATCTAGAAACCTTACACTTTCCTACATGGTAGATCTAGAAACCTTACACTTTCCTACATGGTAGATCTAGAAACCTTACACTTTCCTACATGGTAGATCTAGAAACCTTACACTTTCCTACATGATAGATCTAGAAACCTTACACTTTCCTACATGGTAGATCTAGAAACCTTACACTTTCCTACATGGTAGATCTTAGTTCTAATAATAAAACCCTAAATGCTCGCTTACTCGCAAGGGTTATAACGGGATGACATTACACGTAATGGAGTAGCCGCCAAGATTTTTTTCGCTCGCTTACAGAGCTTCTGACGCCTGCATTTATCAATAATAAGACATAACCTTTCCTTTTGTCCATTATTATAACAAGTTTTTATCACCTACCAGTATTTTAGAATGTAATTCCCACAAAATAAAAATCCATGTTTACATTTTGAATTTCGTCATTTCCGGCCTCACTATTTGGATGTCGATACCATATTTGGCGATTTAGGCGTGAATGTTTACCAATCGTAACTACTCAGCCATTCTCGCTACCCTGCAAATAACAGGGTAGCGAGAATGGCCGAGTAGTTACGATTGGAATGTTTACATCAGCTTGTAGTAAGAAATACCATATTTAGAAAAGCTCCGCCTTCCGTAGTTTCCGGTTATGGAAAACGATCGATAAATTTGAACAAGGTTGTTACTAACTTTGAAAAGCATATATTTCTCAGCCAAACCGATTTAACAAGGACTGGGATCATCAGTAATAGTTATAATGAAATGTTTGAAGCGTAAATAGTGAGTTTTTATGTTTCAACTGCAACTTTTTTTTTGCTCCATTGTGATGAATGGGACCGCGTTGTAGCTCTGCCGAGACACAAGTTTGTCACAGGAGCTACATTATTGCAGCTAGGTAGATCTAGAAACCTTACACTTTCCTACATGGTAGATCTAGAAACCTTACATGTTCCTACATGGTAGATCTAGAAACCTTACACTTTCCTACATGGTAGATCTAGAAACCTTACACTTTCCTACATGGTAGATCTAGAAACCTTACATGTTCCTACATGGTAGATCTAGAAACCTTACACTTTCCTACATGGTAGATCTAGAAACCTTACACTTTCCTACATGGTAGATCTAGAAACCTTACACTTTCCTACATGGTAGATCTAGAAACCTTACACTTTCCTACATGGTAGATCTAGAAACCTTACACTTTCCTACATGGTAGATCTAGAAACCTTACACTTTCCTACATGGTAGATCTAGAAACCTTACACTTTCCTACATGGTAGATCTAGAAACCTTACACTTTCCTACATGGTAGATCTAGAAACCTTACACTTTCCTACATGGTAGATCTAGAAACCTTACACTTTCCTACATGGTAGATCTAGAAACCTTACACTTTCCTACATGGTAGATCTAGAAACCTTACACTTTCCTACATGGTAGATCTAGAAACCTTACACTTTCCTACATGGTAGATCTAGAAACCTTACACTTTCCTACATGGTAGATCTAGAAACCTTACACTTTCCTACATGGTAGATCTAGAAACCTTACATGTTCCTACATGGTAGATCTAGAAACCTTACACTTTCCTACATGGTAGATCTAGAAACCTTACACTTTCCTACATGGTAGATCTAGAAACCTTACACTTTCCTACATGGTAGATCTAGAAACCTTACACTTTCCTACATGGTAGATCTAGAAACCTTACACTTTCTTACATGGTAGATCTAGAAACCTTACACGTTCCTACATGGTAGATCAAGAAACCTTACACTTTCCTACATGGTAGATCTAGAAACCTTACACTTTCCTACATGGTAGATCTAGAAACCTTACACTTTCCTACATGGTAGATCTAGAAACCTTACACTTTCCTACATGGTAGATCTTAGTTCTAATAATAAAACCCTAAATGCTCGCTTACTCGCAAGGGTTATAACGGGATGACATTACACGTAATGGAGCAGCCGTCGAGATTTTTTGCGCTCGCTTACAGAGCTTCTGACGCCTGCATTTATCAATAATAAGACATAACCTTTCCTTTTGTCCATTATTATAACAAGTTTTTATCACCTACCAGTATTTTAGAATGTAATTCCCACAAAATAAAAATCCATGTTTACATTTTGAATTTCGTCATTTCCGGCCTCACTATTTGGATGTCGATACCATATTTGGCGATTTAGGCGTGAATGTTTACCAATCGTAACTACTCGGCCATTCTCGCTACCCTGCAAATAACAGGGTTGCGAGAATGGCCGAGTAGTTACGATTGGAATGTTTACAACAGCTTGTAGTAAGAAATACCATATTTAGAAAAGCTCCGCCTTCCGTAGTTTCCGGTTATGGAAAACGATCGATAAATTTGAACAAGGTTGTTACTAACTTTGAAAAGCATATATTTCTCAGCCAAACCGATTTAACAAGGACTGGGATCATCAGTAATAGTTATAATGAAATGTTTGAAGCGTAAATAGTGAGTTTTTATGTTTCAACTGCAACTTTTTTTTTGCTCCATTGTGATGAATGGGACCGCGTTGTAGCTCTGCCGAGACACAAGTTTGTCACAGGAGCTACATTATTGCAGCTAGGTAGATCTAGAAACCTTACACTTTCCTACATGGTAGATCTAGAAACCTTACATGTTCCTACATGGTAGATCTAGAAACCTTACACTTTCCTACATGGTAGATCTAGAAACCTTACACTTTCCTACATGGTAGATCTAGAAACCTTACATGTTCCTACATGGTAGATCTAGAAACCTTACACTTTCCTACATGGTAGATCTAGAAACCTTACACTTTCCTACATGGTAGATCTAGAAACCTTACATGTTCCTACATGGTAGATCTAGAAACCTTACACTTTCCTACATGGTAGATCTAGAAACCTTACACTTTCCTACATGGTAGATCTAGAAACCTTACACTTTCCTACATGGTAGATCTAGAAACCTTACACTTTCCTACATGGTAGATCTAGAAACCTTACACTTTCCTACATGGTAGATCTAGAAACCTTACACTTTCCTACATGGTAGATCTAGAAACCTTACACTTTCCTACATGGTAGATCTAGAAACCTTACACTTTCTTACATGGTAGATCTAGAAACCTTACACTTTCCTACATGGTAGATCTAGAAACCTTACACTTTCCTACATGGTAGATCTAGAAACCTTACACTTTCCTTCATGGTAGATCTAGAAACCTTACACTTTCCTACATGGTAGATCAAGAAACCTTACACTTTCCTACATGGTAGATCTAGAAACCTTACACTTTCCTACATGGTAGATCTAGAAACCTTACACTTTCCTACATAGTAGATCTAGAAACCTTACACTTTCCTACATGGTAGATCTAGAAACCTTACACTTTCCTACATGGTAGATCTAGAAACCTTACACTTTCCTGCATGGTAGATCTAGAAACCTTACACTTTCTTACATGGTAGATCTAGAAATCTTACACTTTCCTACATGGTAGATCTAGAAACCTTACACTTTCCTACATGGTAGATCTAGAAACCTTACACTTTCCTTCATGGTAGATCTAGAAACCTTACACTTTCCTACATGGTAGATCAAGAAACCTTACACTTTCCTACATGGTAGATCTAGAAACCTTACACTTTCCTACATGGTAGATCTAGAAACCTTACACTTTCCTACATGGTAGATCTAGAAACCTTACACTTTCCTACATGGTAGATCTAGAAACCTTACACTTTCCTACATGGTAGATCTAGAAACCTTACACTTTCCTACATGATAGATCTAGAAACCTTACACTTTCCTACATGGTAGATCTAGAAACCTTACACTTTCCTACATGGTAGATCTTAGTTCTAATAATAAAACCCTAAATGCTCGCTTACTCGCAAGGGTTATAACGGGATGACATTACACGTAATGGAGCAGCCGCCAAGATTTTTTTCGCTCGCTTACAGAGCTTCTGACGCCTGCATTTATCAATAATAAGACATAACCTTTCCTTTTGTCCATTATTATAACAAGTTTTTATCACCTACCAGTATTTTAGAATGTAATTCCCACAAAATAAAAATCCATGTTTGCATTTTGAATTTCGTCATTTCCGGCCTCACTATTTGGATGTCGATACCATATTTGGCGATTTAGGCGTGAATGTTTACCAATCGTAACTACTCAGCCATTCTCGCTACCCTGCAAATAACAGGGTAGCGAGAATGGCCGAGTAGTTACGATTGGAATGTTTACATCAGCTTGTAGTAAGAAATACCATATTTAGAAAAGCTCCGCCTTCCGTAGTTTCCGGTTATGGAAAACGATCGATAAATTTGAACAAGGTTGTTACTAACTTTGAAAAGCATATATTTCTCAGCCAAACCGATTTAACAAGGACTGGGATCATCAGTAATAGTTATAATGAAATGTTTGAAGCGTAAATAGTGAGTTTTTATGTTTCAACTGCAACTTTTTTTTTGCTCCATTGTGATGAATGGGACCGCGTTGTAGCTCTGCCGAGACACAAGTTTGTCACAGGAGCTACATTATTGCAGCTAGGTAGATCTAGAAACCTTACACTTTCCTACATGGTAGATCTAGAAACCTTACATGTTCCTACATGGTAGATCTAGAAACCTTACACTTTCCTACATGGTAGATCTAGAAACCTTACACTTTCCTACATGGTAGATCTAGAAACCTTACATGTTCCTACATGGTAGATCTAGAAACCTTACACTTTCCTACATGGTAGATCTAGAAACCTTACACTTTCCTACATGGTAGATCTAGAAACCTTACACTTTCCTACATGGTAGATCTAGAAACCTTACACTTTCCTACATGGTAGATCTAGAAACCTTACACTTTCCTACATGGTAGATCTAGAAACCTTACACTTTCCTACATGGTAGATCTAGAAACCTTACACTTTCCTACATGGTAGATCTAGAAACCTTACACTTTCCTACATGGTAGATCTAGAAACCTTACACTTTCCTACATGGTAGATCTAGAAACCTTACACTTTCCTACATGGTAGATCTAGAAACCTTACACTTTCCTACATGGTAGATCTAGAAACCTTACACTTTCCTACATGGTAGATCTAGAAACCTTACACTTTCCTACATGGTAGATCTAGAAACCTTACACTTTCCTACATAGTAGATCTAGAAACCTTACACTTTCCTACATGGTAGATCTAGAAACCTTACATGTTCCTACATGGTAGATCTAGAAACCTTACACTTTCCTACATGGTAGATCTAGAAACCTTACACTTTCCTACATGGTAGATCTAGAAACCTTACACTTTCCTACATGGTAGATCTAGAAACCTTACACTTTCTTACATGGTAGATCTAGAAACCTTACACGTTCCTACATGGTAGATCAAGAAACCTTACACTTTCCTACATGGTAGATCTAGAAACCTTACACTTTCCTACATGGTAGATCTAGAAACCTTACACTTTCCTACATGGTAGATCTAGAAACCTTACACTTTCCTACATGGTAGATCTTAGTTCTAATAATAAAACCCTAAATGCTCGCTTACTCGCAAGGGTTATAACGGGATGACATTACACGTAATGGAGCAGCCGTCGAGATTTTTTGCGCTCGCTTACAGAGCTTCTGACGCCTGCATTTATCAATAATAAGACATAACCTTTCCTTTTGTCCATTATTATAACAAGTTTTTATCACCTACCAGTATTTTAGAATGTAATTCCCACAAAATAAAAATCCATGTTTACATTTTGAATTTCGTCATTTCCGGCCTCACTATTTGGATGTCGATACCATATTTGGCGATTTAGGCGTGAATGTTTACCAATCGTAACTACTCGGCCATTCTCGCTACCCTGCAAATAACAGGGTTGCGAGAATGGCCGAGTAGTTACGATTGGAATGTTTACAACAGCTTGTAGTAAGAAATACCATATTTAGAAAAGCTCCGCCTTCCGTAGTTTCCGGTTATGGAAAACGATCGATAAATTTGAACAAGGTTGTTACTAACTTTGAAAAGCATATATTTCTCAGCCAAACCGATTTAACAAGGACTGGGATCATCAGTAATAGTTATAATGAAATGTTTGAAGCGTAAATAGTGAGTTTTTATGTTTCAACTGCAACTTTTTTTTTGCTCCATTGTGACGAATGGGACCGCGTTGTAGCTCTGCCGAGACACAAGTTTGTCACAGGAGCTACATTATTGCAGCTAGGTAGATCTAGAAACCTTACACTTTCCTACATGGTAGATCTAGAAACCTTACATGTTCCTACATGGTAGATCTAGAAACCTTACACTTTCCTACATGGTAGATCTAGAAACCTTACACTTTCCTACATGGTAGATCTAGAAACCTTACATGTTCCTACATGGTAGATCTAGAAACCTTACACTTTCCTACATGGTAGATCTAGAAACCTTACACTTTCCTACATGGTAGATCTAGAAACCTTACATGTTCCTATATGCTAGATCTAGAAACCTTACACTTTCCTACATGGTAGATCTAGAAACCTTACACTTTCCTACATGGTAGATCTAGAAACCTTACACTTTCCTACATGGTAGATCTAGAAACCTTACACTTTCCTACATGGTAGATCTAGAAACCTTACACTTTCTTACATGGTAGATCTAGAAACCTTACACATTCCTACATGGTAGATATAGAAACCTTACACTTTCCTACATGGTAGATCTAGAAACCTTACACTTTCTTACATGGTAGATCTAGAAACCTTACACTTTCCTACATGGTAGATCTAGAAACCTTACACTTTCCTACATGGTAGATCTAGAAACCTTACACTTTCCTACATGGTAGATATAGAAACCTTACACTTTCCTACATGGTAGACCTAGAAACCTTACACTTTCCTACATGGTAGATCTAGAAACCTTACACTTTCCTACATGGTAGATCTAGAAACCTTACACTTTCCTACATGGTAGACCTAGAAACCTTACACTTTCCTACTTGGTAGATCTAGAAACCTTACACTTTCCTACATGGTAGATCTAGAAACCTTACACTTTCCTACATGGTAGATCTAGAAACCTTACACTTTCCTACATGGTAGATCTTAGTTCTAATAATAAAACCCTAAATGCTCGCTTACTCGCAAGGGTTATAACGGGATGACATTACACGTAATGGAGCAGCTGCCAAGATTTTTTGCGCTCGCTTACAGAGCTTCTGACGCCTGCATTTATCAATAATAAGACATAACTTTTCCTTTTGTCCATTATTATAACAAGTTTTTATCACCTACCAGTATTTTAGAATGTAATTCCCACAAAATAAAAATCCATGTTTACATTTTGAATTTCGTCATTTCCGGCCTCACTATTTGGATGTCGATACCATATTTGGCGATTTAGGCGTGAATGTTTACCAATCGTAACTACTCAGCCATTCTCGCTACCCTGCAAATAACAGGGTAGCGAGAATGGCCGAGTAGTTACGATTGGAATGTTTACATCAGCTTGTAGTAAGAAATACCATATTTAGAAAAGCTCCGCCTTCCGTAGTTTCCGGTTATGGAAAACGATCGATAAATTTGAACAAGGTTGTTACTAACTTTGAAAAGCATATATTTCTCAGCCAAACCGATTTAACAAGGACTGGGATCATCAGTAATAGTTATAATGAAATGTTTGAAGCGTAAATAGTGAGTTTTTATGTTTCAACTGCAACTTTTTTTTTGCTCCATTGTGATGAATGGGACCGCGTTGTAGCTATACCGAGACACAAGTTTGTCACAGGAGCTACATTATTGCAGCTAGGTAGATCTAGAAACCTTACACTTTCCTACATGGTAGATCTAGAAACCTTACACTTTCCTACATGGTAGATCTAGAAACCTTACACTTTCTTACATGGTAGATCTAGAAACCTTACACTTTCTTACATGGTAGATCTAGAAACCTTACACTTTCCTACATGGTAGATCTAGAAACCTTACACTTTCCTACATGGTAGATCTAGAAACCTTACACTTTCCTACATGGTAGATCTAGAAACCTTACACTTTCCTACATGGTAGATCTAGAAACCTTACACTTTCCTACATGGTAGATCTAGAAACCTTACACTTTCCTACATGGTAGATCTAGAAACCTTACACTTTCCTACATGGTAGATCTAGAAACCTTACACTTTCTTACATGGTAGATCTAGAAACCTTACACTTTCCTACATGGTAGATCTAGAAACCTTACACTTTCCTACATGGTAGATCTAGAAACCTTACACTTTCCTTCATGGTAGATCTAGAAACCTTACACTTTCCTACATGGTAGATCAAGAAACTTTACACTTTCCTACATGGTAGATCTAGAAACCTTACACTTTCCTACATGGTAGATCTAGAAACCTTACACTTTCCTACATAGTAGATCTAGAAACCTTACACTTTCCTACATGGTAGATCTAGAAACCTTACACTTTCCTACATGGTAGATCTAGAAACCTTACACTTTCCTGCATGGTAGATCTAGAAACCTTACACTTTCTTACATGGTAGATCTAGAAACCTTACACTTTCCTACATGGTAGATCTAGAAACCTTACACTTTCCTACATGGTAGATCTAGAAACCTTACACTTTCCTTCATGGTAGATCTAGAAACCTTACACTTTCCTACATGGTAGATCAAGAAACCTTACACTTTCCTACATGGTAGATCTAGAAACCTTACACTTTCCTACATGGTAGATCTAGAAACCTTACACTTTCCTACATGGTAGATCTAGAAACCTTACACTTTCCTACATGGTAGATCTAGAAACCTTACACTTTCCTACATGGTAGATCTAGAAACCTTACACTTTCCTACATGATAGATCTAGAAACCTTACACTTTCCTACATGGTAGATCTAGAAACCTTACACTTTCCTACATGGTAGATCTAGAAACCTTACACTTTCCTACATGGTAGATCTTAGTTCTAATAATAAAACCCTAAATGCTCGCTTACTCGCAAGGGTTATAACGGGATGACATTACACGTAATGGAGCAGCTGCCAAGATTTTTTGCGCTCGCTTACAGAGCTTCTGACGCCTGCATTTATCAATAATAAGACATAACCTTTCCTTTTGTCCATTATTATAACAAGTTTTTATCACCTACCAGTATTTTAGAATGTAATTCCCACAAAATAAAAATCCATGTTTACATTTTGAATTTCGTCATTTCCGGCCTCACTATTTGGATGTCGATACCATATTTGGTGATTTAGGCGTGAATGTTTACCAATCGTAACTACTCAGCCATTCTCGCTACCCTGCAAATAACAGGGTAGCGAGAATGGCCGAGTAGTTACAATTGGAATGTTTACATCAGCTTGTAGTAAGAAATACCATATTTAGAAAAGCTCCGCCTTCCGTAGTTTCCGGTTATGGAAAACGATCGATAAATTTGAACAAGGTTGTTACTAACTTTGAAAAGCATATATTTCTCAGCCAAACCGATTTAACAAGGACTGGGATCATCAGTAATAGTTATAATGAAATGTTTGAAGCGTAAATAGTGAGTTTTTATGTTTCAACTGCAACTTTTTTTTTGCTCCATTGTGATGAATGGGACCGCGTTGTAGCTCTGCCGAGACACAAGTTTGTCACAGGAGCTACATTATTGCAGCTAGGTAGATCTAGAAACCTTACACTTTCCTACATGGTAGATCTAGAAACCTTACATGTTCCTACATGGTAGATCTAGAAACCTTACACTTTCCTACATGGTAGATCTAGAAACCTTACACTTTCCTACATGGTAGATCTAGAAACCTTACATGTTCCTACATGGTAGATCTAGAAACCTTACACTTTCCTACATGGTAGATCTAGAAACCTTACACTTTCCTACATGGTAGATCTAGAAACCTTACACTTTCCTACATGGTAGATCTAGAAACCTTACACTTTCCTACATGGTAGATCTAGAAACCTTACACTTTCCTACATGGTAGATCTAGAAACCTTACACTTTCCTACATGGTAGATCTAGAAACCTTACACTTTCCTACATGGTAGATCTAGAAACCTTACACTTTCTTACATGGTAGATCTAGAAACCTTACACTTTCCTACATGGTAGATCTAGAAACCTTACACTTTCCTACATGGTAGATCTAGAAACCTTACACTTTCCTTCATGGTAGATCTAGAAACCTTACACTTTCCTACATGGTAGATCAAGAAACCTTACACTTTCCTACATGGTAGATCTAGAAACCTTACACTTTCCTACATGGTAGATCTAGAAACCTTACACTTTCCTACATAGTAGATCTAGAAACCTTACACTTTCCTACATGGTAGATCTAGAAACCTTACACTTTCCTACATGGTAGATCTAGAAACCTTACACTTTCCTGCATGGTAGATCTAGAAACCTTACACTTTCTTACATGGTAGATCTAGAAACCTTACACTTTCCTACATGGTAGATCTAGAAACCTTACACTTTCCTACATGGTAGATCTAGAAACCTTACACTTTCCTTCATGGTAGATCTAGAAACCTTACACTTTCCTACATGGTAGATCAAGAAACCTTACACTTTCCTACATGGTAGATCTAGAAACCTTACACTTTCCTACATGGTAGATCTAGAAACCTTACACTTTCCTACATGGTAGATCTAGAAACCTTACACTTTCCTACATGGTAGATCTAGAAACCTTACACTTTCCTACATGATAGATCTAGAAACCTTACACTTTCCTACATGGTAGATCTAGAAACCTTACACTTTCCTACATGGTAGATCTTAGTTCTAATAATAAAACCCTAAATGCTCGCTTACTCGCAAGGGTTATAACGGGATGACATTACACGTAATGGAGCAGCCGCCAAGATTTTTTGCGCTCGCTTACAGAGCTTCTGACGCCTGCATTTATCAATAATAAGACATAACCTTTCCTTTTGTCCATTATTATAACAAGTTTTTATCACCTACCAGTATTTTAGAATGTAATTCCCACAAAATAAAAATCCATGTTTACATTTTGAATTTCGTCATTTCCGGCCTCACTATTTGGATGTCGATACCATATTTGGCGATTTAGGCGTGAATGTTTACCAATCGTAACTACTCAGCCATTCTCGCTACCCTGCAAATAACAGGGTAGCGAGAATGGCCGAGTAGTTACGATTGGAATGTTTACATCAGCTTGTAGTAAGAAATACCATATTTAGAAAAGCTCCGCCTTCCGTAGTTTCCGGTTATGGAAAACGATCGATAAATTTGAACAAGGTTGTTACTAACTTTGAAAAGCATATATTTCTCAGCCAAACCGATTTAACAAGGACTGGGATCATCAGTAATAGTTATAATGAAATGTTTGAAGCGTAAATAGTGAGTTTTTATGTTTCAACTGCAACTTTTTTTTTGCTCCATTGTGATGAATGGGACCGCGTTGTAGCTCTGCCGAGACACAAGTTTGTCACAGGAGCTACATTATTGCAGCTAGGTAGATCTAGAAACCTTACACTTTCCTACATGGTAGATCTAGAAACCTTACATGTTCCTACATGGTAGATCTAGAAACCTTACACTTTCCTACATGGTAGATCTAGAAACCTTACACTTTCCTACATGGTAGATCTAGAAACCTTACATGTTCCTACATGGTAGATCTAGAAACCTTACACTTTCCTACATGGTAGATCTAGAAACCTTACACTTTCCTACATGGTAGATCTAGAAACCTTACACTTTCCTACATGGTAGATCTAGAAACCTTACACTTTCCTACATGGTAGATCTAGAAACCTTACACTTTCCTACATGGTAGATCTAGAAACCTTACACTTTCCTACATGGTAGATCTAGAAACCTTACACTTTCCTACATGGTAGATCTAGAAACCTTACACTTTCCTACATGGTAGATCTAGAAACCTTACACTTTCCTACATGGTAGATCTAGAAACCTTACACTTTCCTACATGGTAGATCTAGAAACCTTACACTTTCCTACATGGTAGATCTAGAAACCTTACACTTTCCTACATGGTAGATCTAGAAACCTTACATGTTCCTACATGGTAGATCTAGAAACCTTACACTTTCCTACATGGTAGATCTAGAAACCTTACACTTTCCTACATGGTAGATCTAGAAACCTTACACTTTCCTACATGGTAGATCTAGAAACCTTACACTTTCCTACATGGTAGATCTAGAAACCTTACACTTTCTTACATGGTAGATCTAGAAACCTTACACGTTCCTACATGGTAGATCAAGAAACCTTACACTTTCCTACATGGTAGATCTAGAAACCTTACACTTTCCTACATGGTAGATCTAGAAACCTTACACTTTCCTACATGGTAGATCTAGAAACCTTACACTTTCCTACATGGTAGATCTTAGTTCTAATAATAAAACCCTAAATGCTCGCTTACTCGCAAGGGTTATAACGGGATGACATTACACGTAATGGAGCAGCCGTCGAGATTTTTTGCGCTCGCTTACAGAGCTTCTGACGCCTGCATTTATCAATAATAAGACATAACCTTTCCTTTTGTCCATTATTATAACAAGTTTTTATCACCTACCAGTATTTTAGAATGTAATTCCCACAAAATAAAAATCCATGTTTACATTTTGAATTTCGTCATTTCCGGCCTCACTATTTGGATGTCGATACCATATTTGGCGATTTAGGCGTGAATGTTTACCAATCGTAACTACTCTGCCATTCTCGCTACCCTGCAAATAACAGGGTTGCGAGAATGGCCGAGTAGTTACGATTGGAATGTTTACAACAGCTTGTAGTAAGAAATACCATATTTAGAAAAGCTCCGCCTTCTGTAGTTTCCGGTTATGGAAAACGATCGATAAATTTGAACAAGGTTGTTACTAACTTTGAAAAGCATATATTTCTCAGCCAAACCGATTTAACAAGGACTGGGATCATCAGTAATAGTTATAATGAAATGTTTGAAGCGTAAATAGTGAGTTTTTATGTTTCAACTGCAACTTTTTTTTTGCTCCATTGTGATGAATGGGACCGCGTTGTAGCTCTGCCGAGACACAAGTTTGTCACAGGAGCTACATTATTGCAGCTAGGTAGATCTAGAAACCTTACACTTTCCTACATGGTAGATCTAGAAACCTTACATGTTCCTACATGGTAGATCTAGAAACCTTACACTTTCCTACATGGTAGATCTAGAAACCTTACACTTTCCTACATGGTAGATCTAGAAACCTTACATGTTCCTACATGGTAGATCTAGAAACCTTACACTTTCCTACATGGTAGATCTAGAAACCTTACACTTTCCTACATGGTAGATCTAGAAACCTTACACTTTCCTACATGGTAGATCTAGAAACCTTACACTTTCCTACATGGTAGATCTAGAAACCTTACACTTTCCTACATGGTAGATCTAGAAACCTTACACTTTCCTACATGGTAGATCTAGAAACCTTACACTTTCCTACATGGTAGATCTAGAAACCTTACACTTTCTTACATGGTAGATCTAGAAACCTTACACTTTCCTACATGGTAGATCTAGAAACCTTACACTTTCCTACATGGTAGATCTAGAAACCTTACACTTTCCTTCATGGTAGATCTAGAAACCTTACACTTTCCTACATGGTAGATCAAGAAACCTTACACTTTCCTACATGGTAGATCTAGAAACCTTACACTTTCCTACATGGTAGATCTAGAAACCTTACACTTTCCTACATAGTAGATCTAGAAACCTTACACTTTCCTACATGGTAGATCTAGAAACCTTACACTTTCCTACATGGTAGATCTAGAAACCTTACACTTTCCTGCATGGTAGATCTAGAAACCTTACACTTTCTTACATGGTAGATCTAGAAACCTTACACTTTCCTACATGGTAGATCTAGAAACCTTACACTTTCCTACATGGTAGATCTAGAAACCTTACACTTTCCTTCATGGTAGATCTAGAAACCTTACACTTTCCTACATGGTAGATCAAGAAACCTTACACTTTCCTACATGGTAGATCTAGAAACCTTACACTTTCCTACATGGTAGATCTAGAAACCTTACACTTTCCTACATGGTAGATCTAGAAACCTTACACTTTCCTACATGGTAGATCTAGAAACCTTACACTTTCCTACATGGTAGATCTAGAAACCTTACACTTTCCTACATGATAGATCTAGAAACCTTACACTTTCCTACATGGTAGATCTAGAAACCTTACACTTTCCTACATGGTAGATCTTAGTTCTAATAATAAAACCCTAAATGCTCGCTTACTCGCAAGGGTTATAACGGGATGACATTACACGTAATGGAGCAGCCGCCAAGATTTTTTTCGCTCGCTTACAGAGCTTCTGACGCCTGCATTTATCAATAATAAGACATAACCTTTCCTTTTGTCCATTATTATAACAAGTTTTTATCACCTACCAGTATTTTAGAATGTAATTCCCACAAAATAAAAATCCATGTTTACATTTTGAATTTCGTCATTTCCGGCCTCACTATTTGGATGTCGATACCATATTTGGCGATTTAGGCGTGAATGTTTACCAATCGTAACTACTCAGCCATTCTCGCTACCCTGCAAATAACAGGGTAGCGAGAATGGCCGAGTAGTTACGATTGGAATGTTTACATCAGCTTGTAGTAAGAAATACCATATTTAGAAAAGCTCCGCCTTCCGTAGTTTCCGGTTATGGAAAACGATCGATAAATTTGAACAAGGTTGTTACTAACTTTGAAAAGCATATATTTCTCAGCCAAACCGATTTAACAAGGACTGGGATCATCAGTAATAGTTATAATGAAATGTTTGAAGCGTAAATAGTGAGTTTTTATGTTTCAACTGCAACTTTTTTTTTGCTCCATTGTGATGAATGGGACCGCGTTGTAGCTCTGCCGAGACACAAGTTTGTCACAGGAGCTACATTATTGCAGCTAGGTAGATCTAGAAACCTTACACTTTCCTACATGGTAGATCTAGAAACCTTACATGTTCCTACATGGTAGATCTAGAAACCTTACACTTTCCTACATGGTAGATCTAGAAACCTTACACTTTCCTACATGGTAGATCTAGAAACCTTACATGTTCCTACATGGTAGATCTAGAAACCTTACACTTTCCTACATGGTAGATCTAGAAACCTTACACTTTCCTACATGGTAGATCTAGAAACCTTACACTTTCCTACATGGTAGATCTAGAAACCTTACACTTTCCTACATGGTAGATCTAGAAACCTTACACTTTCCTACATGGTAGATCTAGAAACCTTACACTTTCCTACATGGTAGATCTAGAAACCTTACACTTTCCTACATGGTAGATCTAGAAACCTTACACTTTCCTACATGGTAGATCTAGAAACCTTACACTTTCCTACATGGTAGATCTAGAAACCTTACACTTTCCTACATGGTAGATCTAGAAACCTTACACTTTCCTACATGGTAGATCTAGAAACCTTACACTTTCCTACATGGTAGATCTAGAAACCTTACACTTTCCTACATGGTAGATCTAGAAACCTTACACTTTCCTACATGGTAGATCTAGAAACCTTACATGTTCCTACATGGTAGATCTAGAAACCTTACACTTTCCTACATGGTAGATCTAGAAACCTTACACTTTCCTACATGGTAGATCTAGAAACCTTACACTTTCCTACATGGTAGATCTAGAAACCTTACACTTTCCTACATGGTAGATCTAGAAACCTTACACTTTCTTACATGGTAGATCTAGAAACCTTACACGTTCCTACATGGTAGATCAAGAAACCTTACACTTTCCTACATGGTAGATCTAGAAACCTTACACTTTCCTACATGGTAGATCTAGAAACCTTACACTTTCCTACATGGTAGATCTAGAAACCTTACACTTTCCTACATGGTAGATCTTAGTTCTAATAATAAAACCCTAAATGCTCGCTTACTCGCAAGGGTTATAACGGGATGACATTACACGTAATGGAGCAGCCGTCGAGATTTTTTGCGCTCGCTTACAGAGCTTCTGACGCCTGCATTTATCAATAATAAGACATAACCTTTCCTTTTGTCCATTATTATAACAAGTTTTTATCACCTACCAGTATTTTAGAATGTAATTCCCACAAAATAAAAATCCATGTTTACATTTTGAATTTCGTCATTTCCGGCCTCACTATTTGGATGTCGATACCATATTTGGCGATTTAGGCGTGAATGTTTACCAATCGTAACTACTCGGCCATTCTCGCTACCCTGCAAATAACAGGGTTGCGAGAATGGCCGAGTAGTTACGATTGGAATGTTTACAACAGCTTGTAGTAAGAAATACCATATTTAGAAAAGCTCCGCCTTCCGTAGTTTCCGGTTATGGAAAACGATCGATAAATTTGAACAAGGTTGTTACTAACTTTGAAAAGCATATATTTCTCAGCCAAACCGATTTAACAAGGACTGGGATCATCAGTAATAGTTATAATGAAATGTTTGAAGCGTAAATAGTGAGTTTTTATGTTTCAACTGCAACTTTTTTTTTGCTCCATTGTGACGAATGGGACCGCGTTGTAGCTCTGCCGAGACACAAGTTTGTCACAGGAGCTACATTATTGCAGCTAGGTAGATCTAGAAACCTTACACTTTCCTACATGGTAGATCTAGAAACCTTACATGTTCCTACATGGTAGATCTAGAAACCTTACACTTTCCTACATGGTAGATCTAGAAACCTTACACTTTCCTACATGGTAGATCTAGAAACCTTACATGTTCCTACATGGTAGATCTAGAAACCTTACACTTTCCTACATGGTAGATCTAGAAACCTTACACTTTCCTACATGGTAGATCTAGAAACCTTACATGTTCCTATATGCTAGATCTAGAAACCTTACACTTTCCTACATGGTAGATCTAGAAACCTTACACTTTCCTACATGGTAGATCTAGAAACCTTACACTTTCCTACATGGTAGATCTAGAAACCTTACACTTTCCTACATGGTAGATCTAGAAACCTTACACTTTCTTACATGGTAGATCTAGAAACCTTACACATTCCTACATGGTAGATATAGAAACCTTACACTTTCCTACATGGTAGATCTAGAAACCTTACACTTTCTTACATGGTAGATCTAGAAACCTTACACTTTCCTACATGGTAGATCTAGAAACCTTACACTTTCCTACATGGTAGATCTAGAAACCTTACACTTTCCTACATGGTAGATATAGAAACCTTACACTTTCCTACATGGTAGACCTAGAAACCTTACACTTTCCTACATGGTAGATCTAGAAACCTTACACTTTCCTACATGGTAGATCTAGAAACCTTACATTTTCCTACATGGTAGACCTAGAAACCTTACACTTTCCTACATGGTAGATCTAGAAACCTTACACTTTCCCACATGGTAGATCTAGAAACCTTACACTTTCCTACATGGTAGATCTAGAAACCTTACACTTTCCTACATGGTAGATCTAGAAACCTTACACTTTCCTACATGGTAGATCTAGAAACCTTACACTTTCCTACATGGTAGATCTAGAAACCTTACACTTTCCTACATGGTAGATCTAGAAACCTTACACTTTCCTACATGGTAGACCTAGAAACCTTACACTTTCCTACATGGTAGATCTAGAAACCTTACACTTTCCTACATGGTAGATCTAGAAACCTTACACTTTCCTACATGGTAGATCTAGAAACCTTACACTTTCCTACATGGTAGATATAGAAACCTTACACTTTCCTACATGGTAGACCTAGAAACCTTACACTTTCCTACATGGTAGATCTAGAAACCTTACACTTTCCTACATGGTAGATCTAGAAACCTTACACTTTCCTACATGGTAGACCTAGAAACCTTACACTTTCCTACATGGTAGATCTAGAAACCTTACACTTTCCTACATGGTAGATCTAGAAACCTTACACTTTCCTACATGGTAGATCTAGAAACCTTACACTTTCCTACATGGTAGATCTAGAAACCTTACACTTTCCTACATGGTAGATCTAGAAACCTTACACTTTCCTACATGGTAGATCTAGAAACCTTACACTTTCCTACATGGTAGACCTAGAAACCTTACACTTTCCTACATGGTAGATCTAGAAACCTTACACTTTCCTACATGGTAGATCTAGAAACCTTACACTTTCCTACATGGTAGATCTAGAAACCTTACACTTTCCTACATGGTAGATATAGAAACCTTACACTTTCCTACATGGTAGACCTAGAAACCTTACACTTTCCTACATGGTAGATCTAGAAACCTTACACTTTCCTACATGGTAGATCTAGAAACCTTACACTTTCCTACATGGTAGATCTAGAAACCTTACACTTTCCTACATGGTAGATCTAGAAACCTTACACTTTCCTACATGGTAGATCTAGAAACCTTACACTTTCCTACATGGTAGATCTAGAAACCTTACACTTTCCTACATGGTAGACCTAGAAACCTTACACTTTCCTACATGGTAGATCTAGAAACCTTACACTTTCCTACATGGTAGATCTAGAAACCTTACACTTTCCTACATGGTAGATCTAGAAACCTTACACTTTCCTACATGGTAGATCTAGAAACCTTACGCTTTCCTACATGGTAGATCTAGAAACCTTACACTTTCCTACATGGTAGATCTAGAAACCTTACACTTTCCTACATGGTAGATCTAGAAACCTTACACTTTCCTACATGGTAGATCTAGAAACCTTACACTTTCCTACATGGTAGATCTAGAAACCTTACACTTTCCTACATGGTAGATCTAGAAACCTTACACTTTCCTACATGGTAGATCTAGAAACCTTACACTTTCCTACATGGTAGATCTAGAAACCTTACACTTTCCTACATGGTAGATCTAGAAACCTTACACTTTCCTACATGGTAGATATAGAAACCTTACACTTTCTTACATGATAGATATAGAAACCTTACACTTTCCTACATGGTAGATCTAGAAACCTTACACTTTCCTACATGGTAGATCTAGAAACCTTACACTTTCCTACATGGTAGATCTAGAAACCTTACACTTTCCTACATGGTAGATCTAGAAACCTTACACTTTCCTACATGGTAGATCTAGAAACCTTACACTTTCCTACATGGTAGATCTAGAAACCTTACACTTTCCTACATGGTAGATCTAGAAACCTTACACTTTCCTACATGGTAGATCTAGAAACCTTACACTTTCCTACATGGTAGATCTAGAAACCTTACACTTTCCTACATGGTAGATCTAGAAACCTTACACTTTCCTACATGGTAGATCTAGAAACCTTACACTTTCCTACATGGTAGATCTAGAAACCTTACACTTTCCTACATGGTAGATCTAGAAACCTTACACTTTCCTACATGGTAGATCTAGAAACCTTACACTTTCCTACATGGTAGATCTAGAAACCTTACACTTTCCTACATGGTAGATCTAGAAACCTTACACTTTCCTACATGGTAGATCTAGAAACCTTACACTTTCCTACATGGTAGATCTAGAAACCTTACACTTTCCTACATGGTAGATCTAGAAACCTTACACTTTCCTACATGGTAAACCTAGAAACCTTACACTTTCCTACATGGTAGATCTAGAAACCTTACACTTTCCTACATGGTAGATCTAGAAACCTTACACTTTCCTACATGGTAGATCTAGAAACCTTACACTTTCCTACATGGTAGATCTAGAAACCTTACACTTTCCTACATGGTAGATCTAGAAACCTTACACTTTCCTACATGGTAGACCTAGAAACCTTACACTTTCCTACATGGTAGATCTAGAAACCTTACACTTTCCTACATGGTAGATCTAGAAACCTTACACTTTCCTACATGGTAGATCTAGAAACCTTACACTTTCCTACATGGTAGATCTAGAAACCTTACACTTTCCTACATGGTAGACCTAGAAACCTTACACTTTCCTACATGGTAGACCTAGAAACCTTACACTTTCCTACATGGTAGATCTAGAAACCTTACACTTTCCTACATGGTAAACCTAGAAACCTTACACTTTCCTACATGGTAGATCTAGAAACCTTACACTTTCCTACATGGTAGATCTAGAAACCTTACACTTTCCTACATGGTAGATCTAGAAACCTTACACTTTCCTACATGGTAGATCTAGAAACCTTACACTTTCCTACATGGTAGATCTAGAAACCTTACACTTTCCTACATGGTAGATCTAGAAACCTTACACTTTCCTACATGGTAGATCTAGAAACCTTACACTTTCCTACATGGTAGATCTAGAAACCTTACATTTTCCTACATGGTAGATCTAGAAACCTTACACTTTCCTACATGGTAGATCTAGAAACCTTACACTTTCCTACATGGTAAACCTAGAAACCTTACACTTTCCTACATGGTAGATCTAGAAACCTTACACTTTCCTACATGGTAGATCTAGAAACCTTACACTTTCCTACATGGTAGATCTAGAAACCTTACACTTTCCTACATGGTAGATCTACTAGATTAAAACATTTCAAAGATTGAGTTCAATGCTTCTGTAGATTTATAATTTGGGAAAGATATATAGGGTCTACCACTGGGAGATGTGCAAGATTGTAAAATCTTTCCCGAGGGTGTTTCAGATTTTATGATCTTGCACCTTTCACAGTGTTTGACTCTTTTTCTTACCCTTTTCTACCATGTCAATGTTTGTTTACTGTTTGTAAATAAACAATTACCTCCCTTTTACCAAATTTCAGAAAATATGAAATGTGGGTCAAATAAATTTCATCTCTGTTGTAATAGCATTTAAGGATACGGTCAATATATGTGATTATGAAATACATTTAAAATACTACCAAGACACAGATGTATATCTATAAATCAACAATTTACTTCAGCAATGGAAAACTATTTTGCAGGAAAACTCTCTTGTAGCTTGTCATACACAGGAGCCTGTGTAAGATAGAAAAATCTTTTCACCTATATTAATGCATTACTTTATCCAAGGAGTGAGAAGAAATTTTCTCACGCGTTAAACCTGCAATAATTCAAATTGTTCAGTTATTGAGATACTTCAGTCTTCTACTTGCTTATTTAAGACAACTCGTACATTTTATTACTGTCAGAAGTCATTAATTTCAATTATCTACAGATATTAAGATAAGATAGCCACTCATTATTATTGATTTTTCTAAAATAAATATGTGAACTAGCTTTCACAAATGAGAAAAGTTTTTTTTTTCATGTTGTACAGTTGATGTGGAATACAATATTATTTGTCTTGGGTTGTGTTTGAAATATTCTAAAGTGTTAAAATGTCTATTTTTAGATGAAACTTTGGTTTAGTTGAAGTAAAAATTGTTGATTCGTTTGATGTGGATTTAAGAATGTTCCACTCGTCTTTATGTCAATTAAACGTATAATTTTCTCAACTATTTTTCAGGCAATGTCAGTCACAACTACCAGCCACAGGAGTACCAGTAACACGACAAAGAGCCGACCAACTCAAGAAAATGTTTGAAGAATATGTTAAAAATAGAACTTTACAAAACTGGAAGTTCTGGATTGTATCCTTTACTAATTTAACTTGATATTGGTTCTTGGATCGGTTAGCCATTGGTTCTCTTAATTTTTAACTATTGTCATCATTTTGTTTCCTTCCTGATCTGTTGACTTTCAGATTTCAATTTAATTATTTTCTATGAAACCATGGGTCCAATTTAATAAAACTTGACAGACATGCTCCTAAAGTTGTGAGTTCGAATAGAGGCCACAGAATGTGTACTACATGCAACTTTATGTGATAAAGTTTGTCAATGACTTGCGGCAGGTCTGTGATTTTCTTACGGTATTTATATGTTACCTCCACCAATAAAACTAACTGCTATGATACAATGTTTGTTGAAAGTGGTATTTACACACCTATAATAAAACTAACTGCTATGATGCAATGTTTGTTGAAAGTGGTATTTACACACCTATAACACAACTCATCAGTGGTGCTGAAAGTTAAATCATAAAATAGACTATTGTTCCATGCAATGAAAAATACAAACAAACTAAAAAGAGATTATTTAGAGTTTGACATTAAATCTTATGTCAATCCATACATACATACCTATATTTTTATTTAACGACGTTTTCCTTAACCCGTCTCAGTTTTCTAAGATAATAGCTCACCTGTTTGATACCTTTAATGCCATGGTATCTACGAGTAGTAGAGAAGAACTGTGTAGGACGACGTTGAGTTGGTTAGATCAACACTGTTCTTTGGTTAACTTAAGACCAGGTAAGTGGTTTTATCTGATACAAACTAATGTCAGCTGTCACTGATAGGTGAAGAGCATCAATACAAGTGTTCCTTTACTGTAAATTGCCGTTAAAGTTTAAAATGATTTTTTTTTTAAATTAATTGCTTTGGCTATTAAAGCTATATACAATCAATCCTGGCTTAACGGGTACCTCTGTATAACGGGCACCTGCTTATAACGGCCATGCTGACATCCCCCCAATGCATTTCTCTATTAAATAACTCCTTATATAACGAGCACTGTCTAATGCGGGCAGCAGGCATGGTATTTTCATACAAATCGTCGCTGAAACCTCCATATAACGGGCAATTGTCAATCAGTTCACTCGGAAGATAAACATTGTCTTTCGATGCACTCGGGATTTAACCATCTAATTGACACAATACAATCAATAGTTCGGGTATATAATCTGCATCAACTTCTAACCCGTTCGTGTGGAGGACAAATGCATGAATAGAGCTTAAATTCTGGCAAGAAAAAGGTATAATGAAATAAAAAAAAAAAATGTGTTCAATTTTTGTTAAATATTTCCGTCTTTTGTAGGTGAAATTTAGAGAGAAAAAAAGAATAATTATATTAAATGATCGACTTTTTTACTTTCTTTCAACAGCTATTGTTATCTTAATTGTTCTTGTAATTACAATTAAACTTTATGATCAGAAGAATGAAATTTACTGATAAAACGTTTTCAAATTCAATCACTCGCCGATAGCTATAAATAGCCTAATCACACAATCAGCCTGTGTTTACCTTGATCTGTTACCACACTTTAAACGAATGTTGACAGAAATATATGCTGGGAACTAGTACTTCATAATTCAATAATTTTCAAAAACACAATTTTTTATTTATAAAAGTGAAAGATTAAAATGGGTTTTTCTAAAGTAAGCAATTTTAAATATTTGATATAAATAAGAAATAAACCAAACAAAAAAACAACAAACAAAACAACAATAATACATCATCACGTGTATCGGGATACAACTTTACAAAACAACAATAATACATCATCACGTGTATTAGGATACAACTTTACAAAACAACAATAATACATCATCACGTGTATTAGGATACAACTTTGCAAAACAACAATAATACATCATCACGTGTATTAGGATACAACTTTCACAGTTTCTGAATAAAATCCGACAAGGAGACCTGTCCGTTTTCTCTTTGGTGTTGACATGTTTACAACTAGAATTTTGACTGTTTAATTAATTACAAAATCTGTCCAGGTAAACTCTAATCACCGGATTTACATCATAGGACCAGGTGACAAAATAAACACATAAAAACCAAGTACCGTGACAAGTGTATTGATTAAGTTCGGACAACAATCAATTATGAATCTTTATAAAAGTAATCAAACAATTTGGCATAATTAACGAGGGAAAATATATTAATTTTGACACTTTTGTACTGAAAATTGTTTGGTGGATGGCGATATGCGAGGTTGGCATTATAACGAGGGAATTATAACGTATATAAAACAGGACTTGAGAATCATGGTGATAAGCGCGTTTGGCGTTATAAAGAGGGAGCACTATATGGGAAAAAAATCCACTCAAAATAGCAAACCTCTTTATAAAGGGCACTTGCATGTTTTTCCTTCGTGGCCTTTATAGACAGGTTTGACTGTAGTTACTGTTTTCACACACACAAATTTGTATACGCACCAGATCATAAAGCTGACAACACACAAAAAACCTGCAAGTATTAAAAAACAAGACAGACATAATACAAAACAGATTGTATCTGTGGAATAACTGAAACTGTATCTCATTTCTTATTAGATTGTCCACATCATACAACTCTTAGACAACAACTTTTCTTCTCACTTTTGGATATCCCTGAAACAATCTCATTGAATCTACTTATTTTTGGCTCAGTTAATCTAAATGACGAAGGAAACAAAGCAGTATTTAAATCAGTTCAAACTTTCATCACAAAAAGTAAAAGATTTACTCCCTGACATGCTCACATAATATTTTTTCACCTTTTCAATCTTATTTAATCTCTTTGTATTAATATTTTCAAGTAAATTGTGTAGCTTTCAACTACATGCTTACATACATTTTTGTTTTTCCCTCATCGTATAAATAATTCTTACAAGTTTAAAATTTTAATCAGCATGCATATATTTGTTTGTGATTTTCGTATGTTCTTCATAGGAAACAGATTTAAAAAAAGCATTTGCTTGTTTCTGAATCCTATAGTACAGAGTTTTTGAAATTCGTTGGACCAAATGGGGCAGATTTTCGGCAGGTCCAATGGAAGCCTCATATTTGGCGGTCCTATTGTCCGCCAAACATTTTTGTTGTTGTTGTATGTAATGGCTTTGCCAAACATGTCCCTTGGTTATTGATTTCTTGTTTAACAGATTGCTTATGCAACCTTGGTTCTAAATATAATGGTCGTATTTGTCCAGGTTTCATAAATAGTAAATCCGGTAAGCAAAGTTATCCACAGTCGTTCTGTAACATTATCGTTGATTGGTGGGATTAGGGGAATCCCTTTAAAGAATATCGCGTACAATCTCGTGATTGCCGACAGTTACCAAATATAGAACTTAAAACTAGTTCCGACCAATGGAAATTGTTTAAAGGCAATGACGTCGATTTCTAAAAAAAAAGCAAATCTATTTTTGTAACAGATTGTTTATTTACTTCACCATCATCAAAACCTTTTACCCATTTTGAATTTAGATTTTTTTAATTTACCGGCAAGGATTTAAAATGTTTTTTTTTCTCTACTACTGTATTTTTCACAGAACGAAGGTACCGATGACGATTTGTATCTTAATATCTTATGTCCTTACCAACTTCAAAGAAATGCCGGGCAGAAAACTAGTAGGTCCAGCAGAAACTGATATAGTGTAGGACCTATTGTCCTGCAGTCATAATTTGTTTTCAAAAACTCTGATTGTACAATTGCTTGTTCTGTTTATATATGTCAATTATACCAATAAACTATGTTTATACCAACAAAACAGATGCATAAAACAACAGTGACAATAAACAGCAGCAGAGACAAAATACCTACACATAGATATAGAAAATGGTACTTTCACAAAACTACAACAACAGACATTACAAAAACATCCACAAAAAATGTAGTGATGGAAAAAGTCATGTGAATTGTTTCACCTAAAGGGTTGAGCGAGAGGAAACAATCTGATTGGATACACTTCATGAACTCGGCTTTTAAGTATGTTGTGAAAAAGAAGCCTTACTTAGAATTTCGTTGGGTCCACATTTTAAAACTACTTTGCAAGCATAGCCCTTAATTACAAAAACACATGTAACATGTTATAAAACATGCCACTCTCCAGCTGACTTTTTTCTGTATTTTTTTTTTTTAATTGTAGATGTGACAAATGCCTTGACATCACTTAGTACAACAACCAGTATTTTATCTGATCCCTCCAAATTGCCCGAACAGGCTACAAATGCTGCTCTTAATCCTAAAACTGAACAGAGATGACCAGACAGGAAATGGACACGATAGAATGAAGGGAGCTAACTCAAATTATGATGGTTCCCAAGGGAGATAACCTATTGACAGAATGCTACTGCTTGTGTATAGAGACTAGCCAATCTGCTGTTTGATGATTGCATTCAGCTTCATGACAAACTACTCATTTGTTACAGTATTTACAGAAGCTGAGACAAAAGGGTCAAATAAACAGGGTTGATTTTGTATAATTTGTTTATAAATTATGTTTCATAATTTCAAAGTGAAAGTGGAAAAAATGAGTGATTGTATTCAGGGATGTCCTCACAGTTGTCAGATGTACTATTACATTTTATTTGCATTTTTTTTTGTCATCATAAAAAATAATAACATTTATTTACGGTCATGAAATCACATGAAATCACTTCAAAACACTAATCATCCTTGTAATAACTTATGTGTAAATATGTACAATAGCCACCATTTGTAGTAGTTTAGAACCACAAATGGGTATGTGACTTCATGATGGCATTTTTACTGGGTTTTTTTTATGTCCATCTCTCCTGTGATATCATTTTGATATGTTAATTCATTTCACCAGATCTGAAAAGCTAGTCCTATTTATAGATAGATTTTTTATCGATTATCTTTGAATTGTTACCATTCAAAATGATATCAGGCAGCCATCTTGATTTGAGACTGAAATATCGTCAAATAAGAAAATTTGTTAACATATCTTCTTGAATTGTTTATTAAAGACCGGTGTCATTGATAATTGAAAATTGAACAGTAATGGACAACAGTATATTCAACCATAGCAATACGAATCAGCTAAACTTCAAACACCCAAACACAGTAATTACTACAATAGAAGTAGGTTGAACTCTAGGTCCTGGCTCAGGACAGGCACAACAAATGTGGCAGGGTTAATATTCCTATCTGGTGAGTCAGGCAGGGTTAATATTCCTATCTGGTGAGTCAGGCAGGGTTAATATCCCTATCAGGTCAGTCAGGCAGGGTTAATATTCCCATCAGGTCAGTCAGGCAGGGTTAATATTCCTATCTGGTGAGTCAGGCAGGGTTAATATTCCTATCTGGTGAGTCAGGCAGGGTTAATATTCCCATCAGGTCAGTCAGGCAGGGTTAATATTCCTATCTGGTGAGTCAGGCAGGGTTAATATCCCTATCAGGTCAGTCAGGCAGGGTTAATATTCCCATCAGGTCAGTCAGGCAGGGTTAATATTCCTATCTGGTGAGTCAGGCAGGGTTAATATTCCTATCTGGTGAGTCAGGCAGGGTTAATATTCCCATCAGGTCAGTCAGGCAGGGTTAATATTCCTATCTGGTGAGTCAGGCAGGGTTAATATTCCTATCTGGTGAGTCAGGCAGGGTTAATATTCCTATCTGGTGAGTCAGGCAGGGTTAATATTCCTATCTGGTGAGTCAGGCAGGGTTAATATTCCTATCAGGTCAGTCAGGCAGGGTTAATATTCCTATCTGGTGAGTCAGGCAGGGTTAATATTCCTATCTGGTGAGTCAGGCAGGGTTAATATTCCTATCAGGTCAGTCGGGCAGGGTTAATATTCCTATCTGGTGAGTCAGACAGGGTTAATATTCCTATCTGGTGAGTCAGGCAGGGTTAATATTCCTATCAGGTCAGTCAGGCCTTTTGATTGTTTTTATTTTTACAAATGTGCCAATAAAATTAGATGAACTGTGAATAATATTACAGTGATTCGTACAAATTAATTTAAAATTGTGATTATGACATTTTCTGTCGACTCCTAGGGCTAAGATATCAAGTGTCATTCTAATAGGTTACTTCCTTGTCTATTTTCTCATTATTGTCCATTTTTTTATTGCCCCTTCGGTATTCTCTAACATTTATTTCACACATTAGATATAGATTACTTTTGTGTGTTGCATTAATACAAATTTTCGTGTTTTTTAACATGTCTTTTTTTTTTTTAACTAATATTGTATTTTTCGTTGAGTACATCTTTCAGAACTTTGTATTATTTCGTTAGAAAGTTGTGACCTCATGCGAAAATCAATTGTTTTACAATTTGTTGTAACCCCCAAGTTTTGAAAATAAGGGATTTTGAATAAATAATACACAAAACAGGATTGATTAAGCTTTTCTTTTATCAGTTATAAATATAACATAAAGTCTATACATCCATATCAATTTGTGTTATTATATGTCTTCAGATAATGTCTTTTCTGATTGGCTGATGCCCCTAGTAACGTTCTTTGATAAAACGTTATATTCAACGTGCAAAAAGTCACGAGAGGTGAACATAACATTCCAAACCTCCTCCAGACACCTTTAAAATAGAAATGGTCTTTCCCAATTATCTTAAAATTAGTAGCCAATCATCATCGGGTTGAGTTTTGTCATCGACTAATCAGATGCGTTCTTACTAATTACTTTCGGTACACAATTAAATTAATAATGGCAGATGTTGGGCATATATATTTTATATATATTATATTCCGATACTTTGTTTGGTGTTAATTCAAATTTGATTTAATGTCATATAATAAAAGTTAATGACTTTCAATTTCGGTGAATACAAGGATTGATCAACCCATGGAACATGATATTCACCTCGGATGCCTCTGGGTTGATCAATCCTTGTATTCACCTCATCGAAAGTCATCAATTGTATATTGTACACAGTCCTCGAAATGAAAATTTGAATTTACTAGTCCAAATCTAATTCTTGAATTTATTTTTATATAGTTCCAAATAGAAACTGAAAAATTTACTTGTCCAAACAAAATTTGACTGGTCTTAGGCTGAAGAACCAATGCTCATCGTGATGACTGGTACATGTCTATTAAGGACACTTTCAGATAAAATGGACAATGATATTGCTAAATATTATGTATTGAAAGTTAATTTTAGCCATCTGGTTATAGTACACAGTAGTCTCCCTTTCTACAATGAAAATATGGCCTTATAAGAGATATAAGCTTTCTTTGGAGATGGACAGTTCATTATTATTTTACTATCTCAGTGCATCTGAAATCTGGCCTGATAAGAAGGATGGCCTTTGTTGAGTGGCCTTGTATGAGGGATGGCCTTTGGTGAGAGTAGCCTTATTAAAAGGGGACTTATGGAATTGTAATTTGTCTTCAAAAATATAATTATATTTGATGAGATAGAGGATGTTAAAAAGATTTCTGTTCTTTGTAAATTAAAAAAAAACAGTTTTTTTTCTGCAATATTTTTTGTGATGATTGAACACTGAATGTTTTCAGAATATAAAGGTTTTTTTTATTTTGTAATGCTCTGTACTGGTTTTAAAAAACTGTGGTGACCTTAGCAATTTTAGCTTTAAAATATATTTTGCCTATATTTCATATACCACACAATTGTATATATATAATTGCATTATATTATTGTACAGTAAATCATTATACGGATCATGATAAATAGCCTTGCCATTAGGCCTCTAATTTGTAAGTTAGTGTATATATTATCATGTCATTTATTGTGTATTTGTTTACAGTTTTAACATTATTTATAATATTTTGTTTAAAACTGATAAAAAAATTTTTTTGGTTTCCAGTACTATATGGTGTCAGATTAGGGACTAGGGACATGAAGGGGGCAATATATATGACCCCTGTTTTATTTATAGCATTAAACAAGAAAATATGTAACATGTTATATTGTTTACCTTAAACTTGTATAAAAAATGTTTAATGAGTTAATGAAATGTGGTTTTTTTTTAATTTCTGGTCATTATTTAAGAAATAATTCATGGAAGCCATATGTATATATTGTTTTTACCACGGGTAGACCTTTATGTCACAAAGTTTTACCCCGAGCGTAAGCGAGGGCTAAAAAGCTGACATAAAGGCCTACCTGTGGTAAAAACAATATATACATATGGCTTCCATGAATTATTTTGATTCTAATGTGTAAAAATTGGTAGAATATTGTTATAAATTGTCGATGATGTCATAATTTACAATGGGTGTAGATATATATTATTTTTACCACGAGTTTGGACTCAAAGCATTTGAAGGACGTCATATTAGAATCTAATATAAAATATTATTATAATATCGTTAAACAAAAACAGTACTTGTAGACCCTCATTTTTTAATTCTTGAAAGATTGATTAGTTGTGAGAACCGGTGTACATGTATATCGTACAGTCAAACCTGTATTAAGAGGTCACCATTGGGACAAGGAAAAAGAGGTTCTATTCATGTGAAATTTTCTATGACAGGACAAGAAAAAGGTGACCTTTTAATACAGGTGACTGCATGGCCAGGTTTGACTACATGTATAATGATGATTTTTTTTGTAAATAGCCTTCTTAAGAAGGACAATGATGTTGTGATTACAAGTTTTAGTCCAGGTGTTGAGAACAAGATGGTTGAAAACTGGTAGCTGAAAGTAAATGAAAGATGGGAGGATAAAAATGACCTCTATATACATGTACAGTCAAACCTGTCTTATGTGTCCTTCCAAGGGAACATTGAAATAGGGTCACATAACACGTGGTCACTTAATACAGGTTTAATTTATATAAAATGTACTGTGAAGGGAAATTAAAATTAAGGTGACATAATACAAGTTATTGCTTAATAGAGATGGTCACTAAAGCAGGTTTGACTGTGTCTGCTTTGGCTGAACCAAGAAACTGGGATACAAGGGTGCATGAAACTAATACCTTTATGGTTCACCTTGCCAAAGGCAATGTGAGCTTTTACCATAAACTTGGCGTCCGTCGTCTGTTGTCACATTTTGATCTTTTGCTCTGAAACCGCTTAGCCAAATGAACTGAAATTTGGTAGGAAGCATCTATGGATGATCCTTTATAAAGATTACTATATTGTTATATATAGATATGTAAATTTAATGTTGGTGTATCATTTTCATTTTTAACACATATTTATTTTTAATTTTAGAAATGATTTGTAATGTATATACATGAATATTTAGGTTGTGTCATAGTCCAAAGTTTTGGAATTCTACACTTTAGAAAAACAATAAATTGTATGTTGTAACTCTATTATAAAACTATCATGACCAATACAATCTAGGACAGTTGTACATATGTGTATTCTGTTATCTATACCAAGTTAAAAATCTAATTTCTTAGGTCCTATACTGATTCACAAATTCTATGTCTGTGATCGTAATGTGTACAATTAAAAAAAATCACACTTTGGTTCCTATTTATAGCGATTAAAAAATTCCTTTTTGTGTGCTTAATTTTATCTATGCCGATTCAAAAATCCCATTTCTGTGGTTGTTATCTAAGAAAATTTTAATTTAACAATAATGTAGAATAAAGTTTCACGATATTTCCCAACACTAAAACAAGGTTTAACGATATTTCCCAACACTAAAACAAGGTTTCACGATATTTCCCATCGCTAAATTAAGTTTCACGATATTTCCCATCACTAAATTAAGTTTCATGATATTTCCCATCGTTAGAAAGGTATGATGACTTCCACATATTGTACAATATAGTTATAGAGTTAAACGTGTGTGTATATATTAAAGTTGTAGTGTTATATAGTAATCAGATCTCAATAATAGATAATTCTATTGTATTTCATTACCGTGATGTTATAAAACGGCCATTAAAAATTGATTGTAAATCAGTTTTATTTTTGCTATTTTATTCTTTATATATATATTTATATGGCAAATTCACAGGAACATTTGTATACATTTTTGTTCTTCGAATTAAACAAAACATCATTTATTAATTTCCTATTCATGTGTAATATTTTTTTCACTTTTAACATAAGAGAAATGGGAGAAAAGTTTAATTCAAAGAAATGATTTGGCCATTGTATTGTCTGTCTTTGTTTGATTACCTCTTTGGTATATTCATACTTTTCTTACATAAAGCTAAGTCAAAATAATAGAAGAGTCATTAGTGCTTGGAAAAATGCATTTATATCTGCATCACCAGCTCTGATCGCTGGTCTAGGAACTTCTTTCTCCATACATCTGTCCAAAACACTGAGAAGGTACCTAGGCTGTGTGACCTTCAACAGATGTATTACAACATTATATAAACTTGGCACAGTGGTTGAACTTACATTGAAGATATGCATTTCCTGTTTTGAACAGATTTTACCAATTAAGAAAAAAAGCCATGCATGAAACTTAGTCATTTTTGACATAGCATGCAGTCGAGGATACCTAGTTTGTGTAATCTGTTTACTGCAGTGGCTTTTCGTTATCAAACTGCATATTGATTGACCAGAAATTCAAAATGTGCACCTCCTGATAAAAATGAAAAATGTGCACCTCCTGACAAAAGATTGAAAATGTGCACCTCCTGACAAAAGATTGAAAATGTGTGCACCGCACCTCCTGACAAAAGATTGAAAATGTGCACCTCCTGACAAAAGATTGAAAATGTGTGCACCTCCTGACAAAAGATTGAAAATGTGCACCTCCTGTCAAAAGATTTCATACATGTTCCTATTTGTAGTTTGAAAAAGATTTATCAGATTTTCAATGTGTATGCCATAATTATTCCCTCCTCCCAAAGTTATGTAATCTGTGACTGTAGTTATATATTGGGCACCTATATATATATATACTGCCTTTTCCCAAAAATGTGCAAGTTAAAATGTAGTCAGTATTGTGCAGTGGCCTAGACCAGACCTTGGTCTAGTTTTACTCTGAAGTCATATGAATTTAATTATTGTATTAATTGTGAAGTCCTGTTTAAAAAAAAAAATTGATATATGATATATTTGAGACCGTTGGATGAAATACCGTCTTGTGCAGGAAATATGACACATGCTGCATACAATTTGTACATAGTTCCAATTATAAAGAAAAGATAGTCAAATCTGTATTAAGAGGTCATCTTTTGGACAATTCAAAAGAAAAAGTGGCCTTGTATGACAGGTGAACTCTTAAAAGACATTATTTCATATGAATTTTTCTATGACAGGACAAGAAAGGGTGACCTATAAATACAGATGACTGTTTAATAGAGGTGATCACATAGACAGACTTGACTGTAGTGTTTATTGTTTGTGCAAGTTAAATCTTTAAACTGATCATGGTATATTGATATTTTGTTGATGATATAGAATTACTTAATGAAGATGGTATTAAATCATGTATACACATATCTTGTCTTCATGCCACGAAATATTTGAAATATTGCTAAGTTGAAATTAAACACCAATCAATCAATCAAGCATATCTCATCTTTAATTTAATCTTCATAATCACAAACTTGATCCATTCTGTGCTACAAAAATACATGCAATATCAAAGTAACTACTTTCTATTTCAGCCATGTTTTCTTTTCATTTTTGATTTGATATATAACAAATTACTTATCTATTATTGGACATTAGGCTTTGTAGTCATAAAACCTTTCAGTAAAAGTTTCAATCTATTTCTCCAAAATCGTCCAATCAGAATGCGTAGGTGTACTGTCTTAATATAATAGAATATTCTTATTGGTCGCATTTCAAGTACGAGTAGAACTCTTTACAACTGTCGTTATTGTGACATTAATGCCACGAAATAGCTGAAATATTGCTAAAGTTGGCATTAAACACCAATCAATCAATATTGTGACATTAGATTTTAGATATAAATAGGAAGGCAAAATCACATGCAAACATATCAATATTTGTTTTCTATTCTTTTGGATTATTTAATGGCTGAAATAGAAACTATAGTCTTGTATCAATAATTGTTAGTAATACTATGTACATCATGTTTGTATTATATTGTAAACATAGCTGACAAAAATAATTACCATGTTTCCCATTGATATTATATTTAAAATGTAATGTTTATATACTCTAAAGTAATTACATGAATACAGAAATCAGTAAAGTAGTTAATTTAAAATGTAATATTTATATACTGTAAAGTAATAACATGAATACAGAAATCAATAAAGTAGTTTATTTAAAATGTAATGTTTATATACTGTAAAGTAATTACATGAATACAGAAATCAGTAAAGTAGTTAATTTGAAATGTAATAAGGTAATTACATAATGCAGAAATCATTCCAGTAGAATAAAGTAATTGCATGAATACAGAAATCAGTCAAGTAGTTAATTTAAAATGTAATAAAGTAATTGCATGAATACAGAAATCAGTCAAGTAGTTCATTTAAAATGTAATAAAGTAATTATATGAATACAGAAATCAGTAAAGTAGTGCACCAATCAGAATTGTTTTACTCAGTGTGATATAGTAATTGAAAAAAACAATTTAAAAAGCAATACAATAATTTTTTAATTAGAACAATATATCTAGTGTAATAATAATGGAAAAGTAATTGATAAAACATTACATTATATTTCTTTGTAGTCGTGTTGTACACTGACTCACGAAGAAACTTGCTATATTGGTACGTATAATCATATAGATTTTTGTCAATTAATTAAGGATATTTATGTAAGTTTGACATAATTTGATTTTTCACATATAAACACCTAGATATTTGTAAATTAATTTAAAAAAATTTATATAAATTAGATTTTTTCACATATAAATGAATTCATGTGATCATCATCATCATCATATTATATACAATGTAGACTATTTTGTTGAGCTTGTTTGTCTACTTAATACAAGAAAAAAATATTAAAGATGTCCAGAAATGTATCTTGTTTTTTATGTTAATAATAATGATTCTTCAAATTAATTGTGGTGAAGTATATCGGTCATAATGATTGGTTTGTTTGATGGTGTTTAATGCCACTTTCAACAATATTTCAGTTATATCATGGCAGTCAGTTTTATTGATGGAGGAAACCGGAGGACCCTGAGAAAACCACCGACCTGTCGCAAGTCACTGACAAACTTTATTCACCTCGCCCTGATCAAGATTCCAACTCGCATCAGTGGTGATAGGCATTGATTGCATAGGTAGTTGTAAATCCAACTACCATACGATCACAACCATGATGGCCCTTTAGTAATTGGGAGTTGTGGTATGATTCTATAGATCACATGTGGTGGAGAATATCCGTCATAATAAATGGGTAGTGTAATGGTTGGCATACTCGCCTCGAGTGCGGTAGATTATGGGTTAGAGCCCTGATCAGGTCAAACCAAAGACTATGAAATTGGTATTTGTTGCTTCTCCACTAAGCACGCAGCATAAAGGAGAAAGAGCAAAGAATGGTTGTTTCGGAATCGGGGTAATATTTCCGAGTGGGACGACATGTCTATCTGCGACCTGTTGTTTCAGTGAGCTAGTACTAAACTGTTGGTCTAGTACAAAGAGGACCTCATCATGGTCTCATTGAAAATTAACTTGTTCTCGCCATGATATAGCTGAAAATTTGCTGAGTTGGCATTAAACAACAATCACTCACTCACAATGAATGGGAGTTGTGATATGATTCTGTAGATCTAATATGACATGCCACGGAATGAGAGTTGTGATATGATTCTGTAGATCTAATATGACATGCCACGGAAAGGGAGTTGTGATATGATTCTGTAGATCTAATATGACATGCCACGGAATGAGAGTTGTGATATGATTATGTAGATCTAATATGACATGCCACGGAATGAGAGTTGTGATATGATTCTGTAGATCTAATATGACATGCCACGGAATGAGAGTTGTGATATGATTCTGTAGATCTAATATGACATGCCACGGAATGAGAGTTGTGATATGATTCTGTAGATCTAATATGACATGCCACGGAATGAGAGTTGTGATATGATTCTGTAGATCTAATATGACATGCCACGGAATGAGAGTTGTGATATGATTTTGTAGATCTAATATGACATGCCACGGAATGAGAGTTGTGATATGATTCTGTAGATCTAATATGACATGCCACGGAATGAGAGTTGTGATATGATTCTGTAGATCTAATATGACATGCCACGGAATGAGAGTTGTGATATGATTCTGTAGATCTAATATGACATGCCACGGAATGAGAGTTGTGATATGATTCTGTAGATCTAATATGACATGCCACGGAATGAGAGTTGTGATATGATTCTGTAGATCTAATATGACATGCCACGGAATGAGAGTTGTGATATGATTCTGTAGATCTAATATGACATGCCACGGAATGAGAGTTGTGATATGATTCTGTAGATCTAATATGACATGCCATGATATAGCTGAAATAATGCTAAAGTTCATGTAAAACGCCAATCAATCAATCAATCAATCAATCAATTTGATATGGTGGAGTCATTTAACTTGTGCTGTTATATTTACTATCTTTTTCTCATACAATACTGTTATATAGTCTTCAAATTGTAAAACATATTTTCATTGCTAAATCTGGCAAAAGGAATTGAGATGATCGAAACTCTCTTCAGTAATCAAAATATACTGATACATTGTACAATAAAAAGGTAAATATTAATTTTAGTGCCAACGACACGTTTCTGGAATAGCATTCCTCAGGTACCCTCAATATCAAAAGATTGGAGAGCCAAATAATTTAAAGTTTTGGGAGCAATAAAACCAAGGTGCCTATACAGAATAGTCAAAATCGGCTAAGGTTACCTATGTCTGAGGGAGGAAAACCTTAGTTTTATTAATAATTACATTATTTAGGAACTGTAAATCAGCTAAGGTCACCTATATCTGAGGGAGGAGAACCTTAGTTTTATTATTAATTACATTATTTAGGAACTGTAAATCTGCTAAGGTCACCTATATCTGAGGGAGGAGAACCTTAGTTTTATTATTAATTACATTATTTAGGAACTGTAAATCTGCTAAGGTCACCTATATCTGAGGGAGGAGAACCTTAGTTTTATTAATAATTACATTATTTAGGAACTGTAAATCTGCTAAGGTCACCTATATCTGAGGGAGGAGAACCTTAGTTTTATTAATAATTACATTATTTAGGAACTGTAAATCAGCTAAGTCCACCTATATCTGAGGGAGGAGAACCTTAGTTTTATTATTAATTACATTATTTAGGAACTGTAATCAGCTAAGGTCACCTATATCTGAGGGAGGAGAACCTTAGTTTTATTAATAATTACATTATTTAGGAACTGTAAATCAGCTAAGGTCACCTATATCTGAGGGAGGAGAACCTTAGTTTTATTATTAATTACATTATTTAGGAACTGTAAATCTGCTAAGGTCACCTATATCTGAGGGAGGAGAACCTTAGTTTTATTATTAATTACATTATTTAGGAACTGTAAATCTGCTAAAGGTCACCTATATCTGAGGGAGGAGAACCTTAGTTTTATTATTAATTACATTATTTAGGAACTGTAAATCAGCTAAGGTCACCTATATCTGAGGGAGGAGAACCTTAGTTTTATTAATAATTACATTATTTAGGAACTGTAAATCAGCTAAGGTCACCTATATCTGAGGGAGGAGAACCTTAGTTTTATTATTAATTACATTATTTAGGAACTGTAAATCTGCTAAGGTCACCTATATCTGAGGGAGGAGAACCTTAGTTTTATTATTAATTACATTATTTAGGAACTGTAAATCTGCTAAGGTCACCTATATCTGAGGGAGGAGAACCTTAGTTTTATTAATAATTACATTATTTAGGAACTGTAAATCAGCTAAGGTCACCTATATCTGAGGGAGGAGAACCTTAGTTTTATTAATAATTACATTATTTAGGAACTGTAAATCAGCTAAGGTCACCTATATCTGAGGGAGGAGAACCTTAGTTTTATTAATAATTACATTATTTAGGAACTGTAAATCAGCTAAGGTCACCTATATCTGAGGGAGGAGAACCTTAGTTTTATTAATAATTACATTATTTAGGAACTGTAAATCAGCTAAGGTCACCTATATCTGAGGGAGGAGAACCTTAGTTTTATTATTAATTACATTATTTAGGAACTGTAAATCTGCTAAGGGCACCTATGTCTGAGGGAGGAGAACCTTAGTTTTATTATTAATTACATTATTTAGGAACTGTAAATCAGCTAAGGTCACCTATATCTGAGGGAGGAGAACCTTAGTTTTATTATTAATTACATTATTTAGGAACTGTAAATCTGCTAAGGTCACCTATGTCTGAGGGAGGAGAACCTTAGTTTTATTATTAATTACATTATTTAGGAACTGTAAATCAGCTAAGGTCACCTATATCTGAGGGAGGAGAACCTTAGTTTTATTATTAATTACATTATTTAGGAACTGTAAATCAGCTAAGGTCACCTATATCTGAGGGAGGAGAACCTTAGTTTTATTATTAATTACATTATTTAGGAACTGTAAATCAGCTAAGGTCACCTATATCTGAGGGAGGAGAACCTTAGTTTTATTATTAATTACATTATTTAGGAACTGTAAATCAGCTAAGGTCACCTATATCTGAGGGAGGAGAACCTTAGTTTTATTAATAATTACATTATTTAGGAACTGTAAATCAGCTAAGGTCACCTATATCTGAGGGAGGAGAACCTTAGTTTTATTAATAATTACATTATTTAGGAACTGTAAATCAGCTAAGGTCACCTATATCTGAGGGAGGAGAACCTTAGTTTTATTATTAATTACATTATTTAGGAACTGTAAATCAGCTAAGGTCACCTATATCTGAGGGAGGAGAACCTTAGTTTTATTATTAATTACATTATTTAGGAACTGTAAATCAGCTAAGGTTACCTATATTTGAGGGAGGAGAACCTTAGTTTTATTATTAATTACATTATTTAGGAACTGTAAATCTGCTAATGTAATTAATAATAAAACTAAGGTTCTCCTCCCTCAGATATTATGTTCACTGTTTCTGCTTTATCTATCCAGATTGATGATACCACAGTGGTGAGGTAATAATTAGCGTGCTCTCCATGAGTGCGGCAGATCGTGAATTCGTGCCCCGGTCGGGTAACACCAAAGACTATCAAATTAGTATGTGCTGCTGTGCTAAACATGCAGCAATACTGAGTAAGAGCAAATACTTTCTTGGCTCGGAATGAGAATAATATGTCCGTTGAGCAACATGTCTACCCATTGTCTGTTGAGCAACATGTCTACCCATTGTCTGTTGAGCAACATGTCTACCCATTGTCTGTTGTTACAATGAACTAACACTATAACCATTCAACTAAATGAGTTGGTCCAGTACAAAACGACATCGTCATCATCTCATTGGTTAGCTTCTCTTATGATATAGCTGAACAATTGGTAATTTGGCGTTAAACAACATTCACTAACTCACTCTATCCAGACTGTACTTTTGTGTTGTTCCTTTTCCTATTTAAATATTTTAATTAAAAAGAATTTGCTGGTAAATTTCCTGAATAAAACAGGACAAAGTCATACATCAGTAAAAACAGCAACATATTTATATAACAGGAAGACAAATTATTAATAAAAACGTCAGTTGTTTTGTGAAATATTACTTAATAAAGTGACAAAACAAATGATTGGGAAAATATATATTGTCATATGTTTCTTTTTGTTTTCAATTAAAAGCAAATTCACCATTGAGTGATTATTTGGTAACAGTGTTTACTTAGCAGTAGACATTTATATTGTTTTTACACATACATGTGTATATTGGGACATACATGTGTATATTGGGACACATGTGTATATTGGGACATACATGTGTACATTGGGACATACATATGTATATTGGGACATACATGTGTATATTGGGACATACATGTGTATATTGGGACATACATGTGTATATTGGGACACATGTGTATATTGGGACATACATGTGTATATTGGGACACTTGTGTATATTGGGACATACATGTGTATATTGGGAAATACATATGTATATTGGGACATACATGTGTATATTGGATATTAGAAACTCATTATTGATTTACGTCTTGTAATACAGACTATACTATTTTGTCACAATCCTACAAAACGTTCCGAAGCACCTGAATTCATCCTGGTTTTTTGTGGAGATCCTGTTGCTCAATCTTCAGTTTTTCGTTTTTGTCCTTTGCAGATGATTATTTGTCTTTGTGTTCTTTGTCTGTTGCTAGGTTGACGGCTTCCTATTACCTCTTTGTCTGTTGCTAGGTTGACGGCTTCCTATTACCTCTTTGTCTGTTGCTAGGTTGACGGCTTCCTATTACCTCTTTGTCTGTTGCTAGGTTGACGGCTTCCTATTACCTCTTTGTCTGTTGCTAGGTTGACGGCTTCCTATTACCTCTTTGTCTGTTGCTAGGTTGACGGCTTCCTATTACCTCTTTGTCTGTTGCTAGGTTGACGGCTTCCTATTACCTCTTTGTCTGTTGCTAGATTGACGGCTTCTGATTACCTCTTTGTCTGTTGCTAGATTGACGGCTTCCTATTACCTCTTTGTCTGTTGCTAGGTTGACGGCTTCCTATTACCTCTTTGTCTGTTGCTAGGTTGACGGCTTCCTATTACCTCTTTGTTTGTTGCTAGATTGACGGCTTCTGATTACCTCTTTGTCTGTTGCTAGATTGACGGCTTCCTATTACCTCTTTGTCTGTTGCTAGGTTGACGGCTTCCTATTACCTCTTTGTCTGTTGCTAGGTTGACGGCTTCCTATTACCTCTTTGTCTGTTGCTAGGTTGACGGTTTCTGATTACCTCTCTGTCTGTTGCTAGGTTGACGGCTTCCTATTACCTCTTTGGTATCTTCATACTTTTTTTTCTGAACACAATATATTATTTTTTCTTCTGCATGACAACCAACAACATTTGACAATTCTTTAACTGGAAATATTCTGGACTTTTTTTTATCGACATTGCAGTTTTCGAATTTGGGATGGTGTCTAAGAGATACAACTGGCATTCCAACATGCACTGTTTACTGAGATATAGTTTGGTTTGGTTACGGAATATCTGTGTCACAAATGACCACGGATATCTTCCCTTTTTTCAAATCACAATCAGTCCTTTCTTCATTCATGACTTTACCCGAGTTTGTAGCACAACGGATGGTACATGTGGATCAGGAACTACCTACCCTTACGAAGCACCTGAGTTCAGCCCCTATATCTAGTGAGGTTCGTGTTGCTCGATCTTTAGTTTTCTATGTAGTATTTTGTAGATCATCTTCTTTTGGCCATTGTATTGTCTGTCCCTAGGCTTCTGATTACCTCTTTGTCTGTTGCTAGGCTGACGGCTTCTGATTACTTCTTTGTCTGTTGCTAGGTTGACGGCTTCTGATTACCTCTTTGTCTGTTGCTAGGTTGACGGCTTCTGATTACCTCTTTGTCTGTTGCTAGGTTGACGGCCTCTGATTACCTCTTTGTCTGTTGCTAGATTGACGGCTTCTAATTACCTCTTTGTCTGTCCCTAGGTTGACGGCTTCTGATTACCTCTTTGTCCCTAGGTTGACGGCTTCTGATTACCTCTTTGTCTGTCCCTAGATTGACGGCTTCTGATTACCTCTTTGTCTGTCCCTAGGTTGACGGCTTCTGATTACCTCTTTGTCTGTCCCTAGGTTGACAGCTTCTGATTACCTCTTTGTCTGTCCCTAGGTTGACGGCTTCTGATTACCTCTTTGTCTGTCCCTAGGTTGACGGCTTCTGATTACCTCTTTGTCTGTCCCTAGGTTGACGGCTTCTGATTACCTCTTTGTCTGCCCCTAGATTGACGGCTTCTGATTACCTCTTTGTCTGTCCCTAGGTTGACGGCTTCTGATTACCTCTTTGTCTGTCCCTAGGTTGACAGCTTCTGATTACCTCTTTGTCTGTCCCTAGGTTGACGGCTTCTGATTACCTCTTTGTCTGTCCCTAGGTTGACGGCTTCTGATTACCTCTTTGTCTGTCCCTAGATTGACGGCTTCTGATTACCTCTTTGTCTGTCCCTAGATTGACGGCTTCTGATTACCTCTTTGTCTGTCCCTAGATTGACGGCTTCTGATTACCTCTTTGTCTGTCCCTAGATTGACGGCTTCTGATTACCTCTTTGTCTGTTGCTAGGTTGACGGCTTCCTATTACCTCTTTGTCTGTTGCTAGGTTGACGGTTTCTGATTACCTCTCTGTCTGTTGCTAGGTTGACGGCTTCCTATTACCTCTTTGGTATCTTCATACTTTTTTTTCTGAACACAATATATTATTTTTTCTTCTGCATGACAACCAACAACATTTGACAATTCTTTAACTGGAAATATTCTGGACTTTTTTTTATCGACATTGCAGTTTTCGAATTTGGGATGGTGTCTAAGAGATACAACTGGCATTCCAACATGCACTGTTTACTGAGATATAGTTTGGTTTGGTTACGGAATATCTGTGTCACAAATGACCACGGATATCTTCCCTTTTTTCAAATCACAATCAGTCCTTTCTTCATTCATGACTTTACCCGAGTTTGTAGCACAACGGATGGTACATGTGGATCAGGAACTACCTACCCTTACGAAGCACCTGAGTTCAGCCCCTATATCTAGTGAGGTTCGTGTTGCTCGATCTTTAGTTTTCTATGTAGTATTTTGTAGATCATCTTCTTTTGGCCATTGTATTGTCTGTCCCTAGGCTTCTGATTACCTCTTTGTCTGTTGCTAGGCTGACGGCTTCTGATTACTTCTTTGTCTGTTGCTAGGTTGACGGCTTCTGATTACCTCTTTGTCTGTTGCTAGGTTGACGGCTTCTGATTACCTCTTTGTCTGTTGCTAGGTTGACGGCTTCTGATTACCTCTTTGTCTGTTGCTAGATTGACGGCTTCTAATTACCTCTTTGTCTGTCCCTAGGTTGACGGCTTCTGATTACCTCTTTGTCCCTAGGTTGACGGCTTCTGATTACCTCTTTGTCTGTCCCTAGATTGACGGCTTCTGATTACCTCTTTGTCTGTCCCTAGGTTGACGGCTTCTGATTACCTCTTTGTCTGTCCCTAGGTTGACAGCTTCTGATTACCTCTTTGTCTGTCCCTAGGTTGACGGCTTCTGATTACCTCTTTGTCTGTCCCTAGGTTGACGGCTTCTGATCACCTCTTTGTCTGTCCCTAGGTTGACGGCTTCTGATTACCTCTTTGTCTGCCCCTAGATTGACGGCTTCTGATTACCTCTTTGTCTGTCCCTAGGTTGACGGCTTCTGATTACCTCTTTGTCTGTCCCTAGGTTGACAGCTTCTGATTACCTCTTTGTCTGTCCCTAGGTTGACGGCTTCTGATTACCTCTTTGTCTGTCCCTAGGTTGACGGCTTCTGATTATCTCTTTGTCTGTCCCTAGATTGACGGCTTCTGATTACCTCTTTGTCTGTCCCTAGATTGACGGCTTCTGATTACCTCTTTGTCTGTCCCTAGATTGACGGCTTCTGATTACCTCTTTGTCTGTCCCTAGATTGACGGCTTCTGATTACCTCTTTGTCTGTCCCTAGATTGACGGCTTCTGATTACCTCTTTGTCTGTCCCTAGGTTGACGGCTTCTGATTACCTCTTTGTCTGTCCCTAGGTTGACGGCTTCTGATTACCTCTTTGTCTGTCCCTAGATTGACGGCTTCTGATTACCTCTTTGTCTGTCCCTAGGTTGACGGCTTCTGATTACCTCTTTGTCTGTCCCTAGGTTGACGGCTTCTGATTACCTCTTTGTCTGTCCCTAGGTTGACGGCTTCTGATTACCTCTTTGTCTGTCCCTAGATTGACGGCTTCTGATTACCTCTTTGTCTGTCCCTAGATTGACGGCTTCTGATTACCTCTTTGTCTGTCCCTAGATTGACGGCTTCTGATTACCTCTTTGTCTGTCCCTAGATTGACGGCTTCTGATTACCTCTTTGTCTGTCCCTAGGTTGACGGCTTCTGATTACCTCTTTGTCTGTCCCTAGATTGACGGCTTCTGATTACCTCTTTGTCTGTCCCTAGGTTGACGGCTTCTGATTACCTCTTTGTCTGTCCCTAGGTTGACGGCTTCTGATTACCTCTTTGTCTGTCCCTAGATTGACGGCTTCTGATTACCTCTTTGTCTGTCCCTAGATTGACGGCTTCTGATTACCTCTTTGTCTGTCCCTAGATTGACGGCTTCTGATTACCTCTTTGTCTGTCCCTAGATTGACGGCTTCTGATTACCTCTTTGTCTGTCCCTAGATTGACGGCTTCTGATTACCTCTTTGTCTGTCCCTAGATTGACGGCTTCTGATTACCTCTTTGTCTGTCCCTAGATTGACGGCTTCTGATTACCTCTTTGTCTGTCCCTAGATTGACGGCTTCTGATTACCTCTTTGTCTGTCCCTAGATTGACGGCTTCTGATTACCTCTTTGTCTGTCCCTAGATTGACGGCTTCTGATTACCTCTTTGTCTGTCCCTAGATTGACGGCTTCTGATTACCTCTTTGTCTGTCCCTAAATTGACGGCTTCTGATTACCTCTTTGTCTGTCCCTAGATTGACGGCTTCTGATTACCTCTTTGTCTGTCCCTAGATTGACGGCTTCTGATTACCTCTTTGTCTGTCCCTAGATTGACGGCTTCTGATTACCTCTTTGTCTGTCCCTAGATTGACGGCTTCTGATTACATCTTTGTCTGTCCCTAGATTGACGGCTTCTGATTACCTCTTTGTCTGTCCCTAGATTGACGGCTTCTGATTACCTCTTTGTCTGTCCCTAGATTGACGGCTTCTGATTACCTCTTTGTCTGTCCCTAGATTGACGGCTTCTGATTACCTCTTTGTCTGTCCCTAGATTGACGGCTTCTGATTACCTCTTTGTCTGTCCCTAGATTGACGGCTTCTGATTACCTCTTTGTCTGTCCCTAGATTGACGGCTTCTGATTACCTCTTTGTCCCTAGATTGACGGCTTCTGATTACCTCTTTGTCTGTCCCTAGATTGACGGCTTCTGATTACCTCTTTGTCTGTCCCTAGATTGACGGCTTCTGATTACCTCTTTGTCTGTCCCTAGATTGACGGCTTCTGATTACCTCTTTGTCTGTCCCTAGATTGACGGCTTCTGATTACCTCTTTGTCTGTCCCTAGATTGACGGCTTCTGATTACCTCTTTGTCTGTCCCTAGATTGACGGCTTCTGATTACCTCTTTGTCTGTCCCTAGATTGACGGCTTCTGATTACCTCTTTGTCTGTCCCTAGATTGACGGCTTCTGATTACCTCTTTGTCTGTCCCTAGATTGACGGCTTCTGATTACCTCTTTGTCTGTCCCTAGATTGACGGCTTCTGATTACCTCTTTGTCTGTCCCTAGATTGACGGCTTCTGATTACCTCTTTGTCTGTCCCTAGATTGACGGCTTCTGATTACCTCTTTGTCTGTCCCTAGATTGACGGCTTCTGATTACCTCTTTGTCTGTCCCTAGATTGACGGCTTCTGATTACCTCTTTGTCTGTCCCTAGGTTGACGGTTTCTGATTACCTCTTTGTCTGTCCCTAGGTTGACGGCTTCTGATTACCTCTTTGTCTGTCCCTAGATTGACGGCTTCTGATTACCTCTTTGTCTGTCCCTAGGTTGACGGCTTCTGATTACCTCTTTGTCTGTCCCTAGGTTGACGGCTTCTGATTACCTCTTTGTCTGTCCCTAGGTTGACGGCTTCTGATTACCTCTTTGTCTGTCCCTAGATTGACGGCTTCTGATTACCTCTTTGTCTGTCCCTAGATTGACGGCTTCTGATTACCTCTTTGTCTGTCCCTAGATTGACGGCTTCTGATTACCTCTTTGTCTGTCCCTAGATTGACGGCTTCTGATTACCTCTTTGTCTGTCCCTAGGTTGACGGCTTCTGATTACCTCTTTGTCTGTCCCTAGATTGACGGCTTCTGATTACCTCTTTGTCTGTCCCTAGGTTGACGGCTTCTGATTACCTCTTTGTCTGTCCCTAGGTTGACGGCTTCTGATTACCTCTTTGTCTGTCCCTAGATTGACGGCTTCTGATTACCTCTTTGTCTGTCCCTAGATTGACGGCTTCTGATTACCTCTTTGTCTGTCCCTAGATTGACGGCTTCTGATTACCTCTTTGTCTGTCCCTAGATTGACGGCTTCTGATTACCTCTTTGTCTGTCCCTAGATTGACGGCTTCTGATTACCTCTTTGTCTGTCCCTAGATTGACGGCTTCTGATTACCTCTTTGTCTGTCCCTAGATTGACGGCTTCTGATTACCTCTTTGTCTGTCCCTAGATTGACGGCTTCTGATTACCTCTTTGTCTGTCCCTAGATTGACGGCTTCTGATTACCTCTTTGTCTGTCCCTAGATTGACGGCTTCTGATTACCTCTTTGTCTGTCCCTAGGTTGACGGCTTCTGATTACCTCTTTGTCTGTCCCTAGGTTGACGGCTTCTGATTACCTCTTTGTCTGTCCCTAGATTGACGGCTTCTGATTACCTCTTTGTCTGTCCCTAGATTGACGGCTTCTGATTACCTCTTTGTCTGTCCCTAGATTGACGGCTCCTGATTACCTCTTTGTCTGTCCCTAGATTGACGGCTTCTGATTACCTCTTTGTCTGTCCCTAGATTGACGGCTTCTGATTACCTCTTTGTCTGTCCCTAGATTGACGGCTTCTGATTACCTCTTTGTCTGTCCCTAGATTGACGGCTTCTGATTACCTCTTTGTCTGTCCCTAGATTGACGGCTTCTGATTACCTCTTTGTCTGTCCCTAGATTGACGGCTTCTGATTACCTCTTTGTCTGTCCCTAGATTGACGGCTTCTGATTACCTCTTTGTCTGTCCCTAGATTGACGGCTTCTGATTACCTCTTTGTCTGTCCCTAGATTGACGGCTTCTGATTACCTCTTTGTCTGTCCCTAGATTGACGGCTTCTGATTACCTCTTTGTCTGTCCCTAGATTGACGGCTTCTGATTACCTCTTTGTCTGTCCCTAGATTGACGGCTTCTGATTACCTCTTTGTCTGTCCCTAGATTGACGGCTTCTGATTACCTCTTTGTCTGTCCCTAGATTGACGGCTTCTGATTACCTCTTTGTCTGTCCCTAGATTGACGGCTTCTGATTACCTCTTTGTCTGTCCCTAGATTGACGGCTTCTGATTACCTCTTTGTCTGTCCCTAGATTGACGGCTTCTGATTACCTCTTTGTCTGTCCCTAGATTGACGGCTTCTGATTACCTCTTTGTCTGTCCCTAGATTGACGGCTTCTGATTACCTCTTTGTCTGTCCCTAGATTGACGGCTTCTGATTACCTCTTTGTCTGTCCCTAGATTGACGGCTTCTGATTACCTCTTTGTCTGTCCCTAGGTTGACGGCTTCTGATTACCTCTTTGTCTGTCCCTAGATTGACGGCTTCTGATTACCTCTTTGTCTGTCCCTAGATTGACGGCTTCTGATTACCTCTTTGTCTGTCCCTAGATTGACGGCTTCTGATTACCTCTTTGTCTGTCCCTAGATTGACGGCTTCTGATTACCTCTTTGTCTGTCCCTAGATTGACGGCTTCTGATTACCTCTTTGTCTGTCCCTAGATTGACGGCTTCTGATTACCTCTTTGTCTGTCCCTAGATTGACGGCTTCTGATTACCTCTTTGTCTGTCCCTAGATTGACGGCTTCTGATTACCTCTTTGTCTGTCCCTAGATTGACGGCTTCTGATTACCTCTTTGTCTGTCCCTAGATTGACGGCTTCTGATTACCTCTTTGTCTGTCCCTAGATTGACGGCTTCTGATTACCTCTTTGTCTGTCCCTAGATTGACGGCTTCTGATTACCTCTTTGTCTGTCCCTAGATTGACGGCTTCTGATTACCTCTTTGTCTGTCCCTAGATTGACGGCTTCTGATTACCTCTTTGTCTGTCCCTAGATTGACGGCTTCTGATTACCTCTTTGTCTGTCCCTAGATTGACGGCTTCTGATTACCTCTTTGTCTGTCCCTAGATTGACGGCTTCTGATTACCTCTTTGTCTGTCCCTAGATTGACGGCTTCTGATTACCTCTTTGTCTGTCCCTAGATTGACGGCTTCTGATTACCTCTTTGTCTGTCCCTAGATTGACGGCTTCTGATTACCTCTTTGTCTGTCCCTAGATTGACGGCTTCTGATTACCTCTTTGTCTGTCCCTAGATTGACGGCTTCTGATTACCTCTTTGTCTGTCCCTAGATTGACGGCTTCTGATTACCTCTTTGTCTGTCCCTAGATTGACGGCTTCTGATTACCTCTTTGTCTGTCCCTAGGTTGACGGCTTCTGATTACCTCTTTGTCTGTCCCTAGATTGACGGCTTCTGATTACCTCTTTGTCTGTCCCTAGATTGACGGCTTCTGATTACCTCTTTGTCTGTCCCTAGATTGACGGCTTCTGATTACCTCTTTGTCTGTCCCTAGATTGACGGCTTCTGATTACCTCTTTGTCTGTCCCTAGATTGACGGCTTCTGATTACCTCTTTGTCTGTCCCTAGATTGACGGCTTCTGATTACCTCTTTGTCTGTCCCTAGATTGACGGCTTCTGATTACCTCTTTGTCTGTCCCTAGATTGACGGCTTCTGATTACCTCTTTGTCTGTCCCTAGATTGACGGCTTCTGATTACCTCTTTGTCTGTCCCTAGATTGACGGCTTCTGATTACCTCTTTGTCTGTCCCTAGATTGACGGCTTCTGATTACCTCTTTGTCTGTCCCTAGATTGACGGCTTCTGATTACCTCTTTGTCTGTCCCTAGGTTGACGGCTTCTGATTACCTCTTTGTCTGTCCCTAGATTGACGGCTTCTGATTACCTCTTTGTCTGTCCCTAGATTGACGGCTTCTGATTACCTCTTTGTCTGTCCCTAGATTGACGGCTTCTGATTACCTCTTTGTCTGTCCCTAGATTGACGGCTTCTGATTACCTCTTTGTCTGTCCCTAGATTGACGGCTTCTGATTACCTCTTTGTCTGTCCCTAGATTGACGGCTTCTGATTACCTCTTTGTCTGTCCCTAGATTGACGGCTTCTGATTACCTCTTTGTCTGTCCCTAGATTGACGGCTTCTGATTACCTCTTTGGTATCACCAAACTCTTCTGATCATTACGTTCAGCTATATCGTGAGTACCACAATTTACAGAGGACTAACTTACAGATGAAGCCTCCATCTTTATGGTAGATGTCAAAACCTCAATACTCGAGCTCAGTATGGGATGGATGACTTATGCCAGTATTGGAAGGCTTGTGGTCAGAAGTCACCTACCTCAACTACTCGCTCACACAGTCCTCCGTTAAGAAATGGAGATTTTCTTTTTACGCCAGTAGTAGGATGTTCACTTACTAACATGTTTCTGGAATATAATTTAATTTCACCATTCATTATATTAAGGTATGTTATTATTGGAATGTGGTGTGTCCTGGTGTAAATAGAGTTTAAATACAAAATGTAAGCCCTTTGGTTAAATGCATCCAAACACGTTTAAATTATTTGGTTTTCCAATCTATCAATTTTGAGCGTATCTGATGAAGGTTTTTCTAGAAACTAAATTTGATATCTTAGTGTTTATTACTATCACTAGGTCGATACCTCTGCTGGTGGACTATAAGTCCTCGATGGTATCATCCGTCCAGTAGTCAGTGTTTCGGCACTGACATGGTTTATTATATATATTTATTGTTGAAATTTACCTATCATAAATGATGTAATTATTATCAAAATTAAGGGTTTTCTCCCTAAGGCATGGGGGACGGTTTCTTTCCTTTTTATGTCTTTTGTTTTATTGCTTCCAAAATTTTTTGATATTTATGTTTTTTATTAGAATACATCAACCAGCATCACACAAACACATTTTATCTTGGAAATAAAAGGTCTGTTTTTATCTACTTTTTAATGACAAATAATTTCTTATCGATATTCCGGAACGTATATGCATCATTTTACTGTGTTAAATACATCTCGGGAAATATTTTATGGAATTCTTTACCTCCTAATTTAAAATTAATTCAAGACATAGATCTATTCAAAAAGAAATATACAGATTATTTAATGTCAAAACAAAATAACGAATGATTATATTCATTATACGAAGGATTTATCCTTGATTATACTCCGTCAGATTGTGATATTTCGTTGTGAATATGTATGCCTTGTTTGAAATTGTATTTGTTGTATTTGATTATTATTGTTTTGAGGGCCACAGGGAAGATTAGCTTATTGTTGCTAACTGGTGTTACCCTCTTGAAATAAAGTCATTTCTTACTTACTTACTTACTTACTTACTTACTTACCTTGTTTATGACTAGATTTGTTTGTTCTTCACAATACACCAGAACTAAAACTAACGAGAATTACGTGTCTATGTCTTGCCAAGTCAACTGTTTCTGTAGCCAGATATTTAAATTCTTACCTGTCTAGATTTTATTGTTGACATTTATGTCAGTTAATTAAAAATAAATTGAAGAATCGCTGTAACGATTATAAATAGAAACTTTACTACTTACAACAAGAAAAATCTAATTAATTAATTATCTAAGTTGTAATGATGTAATGCTTAGTTTCTTCTTATATTACTGTTGAATTAATTGAGAGTCATTAAAATAACGAATTGTTTAATACCAAGGATTCGTTAACTTTGTCGAGGAGTCTACACTTTGTCTACCTTGATATTAAGTACCTTTAGGAGACTAGTCTTTGTCTACCTTAGTTTAAGCTACTAGTACTTTTAGGAATCTTCACTTTGTCTACCTTGATATTAAGTACTTTTAGGAGACTAGTCTTTGTCTACCTTAGTTTAAGCTACTAGTACTTTTAGGAATCTTCACTTTGTCTACCTTGATATTAAGTACTTTTAGGAGACTAGTCTTTTTCTACCTTAGTTTAAGCTACAAGTACTTTTAGGAATCTTCACTTTGTCTACCTTGATATTAAGTACTTTTAGGAGACTAGTCTTTATCTACCTTAGTTTAAGCTACTAGTACTTTTAGGAATCTTCACTTTGTCTACCTTGATATTAAGTACTATTAGGAGACTAATCTTTTTCTACCTTAGTTTAAGCTACTAGTACTTTTAGGAATCTTCACTTTGTCTACCTTGATATTAAGTACTTTTAGGAGACTAGTCTTTTTCTACCTTAGTTTAAGCTACAAGTACTTTTAGGAATCTTCACTTTGTCTACCTTGATATTAAGTACTTTTAGGAGACTAGTCTTTTTCTACCTTAGTTTAAACTACTAGTACTTTTAGGAATCTTCACTTTGTCTACCTTGATATTAAGTACTTTTAGGAGACTAGTCTTTGTCTACCTTAGTTTAAGCTACTAGTACTTTTAGGAATCTTCACTTTGTCTACCTTGATATTAAGTACCTTTAGGAGACTAGTTTTTGTCTACCTTAGTTTAAGCTACAAGTACTTTTAGGAATCTTCACTTTGTCTACCTTGATATTAAGTACTTTTAGGAGACTAGTCTTTTTCTACCTTAGTTTAAACTACTAGTACTTTTAGGAATCTTCACTTTGTCTACCTTGATATTAAGTACTTTTAGGAGACTAGTCTTTGTCTACCTTAGTTTAAGCTACTAGTACTTTTAGGAATCTTCACTTTGTCTACCTTGATATTAAGTACTCTTAGGAGACTAGTCTTTGTCTACCTTAGTTTAAGCTACAAGTATTTTTAGGAATCTTCACTTTGTCTACCTTGATATTAAGTACTTTTAGGAGACTAGTCTTTTTCTACCTTAGTTTAAACTACTAGTACTTTTAGGAATCTTCACTTTGTCTACCTTGATATTAAGTACTTTTAGGAGACTAGTCTTTGTCTACCTTAGTTTAAGCTACTAGTACTTTTAGGAATCTTCACTTTGTCTACCTTGATATTAAGTACTTTTAGGAGACTAGTCTTTATCTACCTTAGTTTAAGCTACAAGTACTTTTAGGAATCTTCACTTTGTCTACCTTGATATTAAGTACTTTTAGGAGGCTAGTCTTTTTCTACCTTAGTTTAAGCTACTAGTACTTTTAGGAATCTTCACTTTGTCTACCTTGATATTAAGTACTTTTAGGAGACTAGTCTTTGTCTACCTTAGTTTAAGCTACTAGTACTTTTAGGAATCTTCACTTTGTCTACCTTGATATTAAGTACTTTTAGGAGACTAGTCTTTATCTACCTTAGTTTAAGCTACTAGTACTTTTAGGAATCTTCACTTTTTCTACTTTGATATTAAGTACTTTTAGGTGAATTCTCTCTGTCCTTGGCTTTGACCATTTTAGAGATCTTTCCATCTGTCTGCATTGGTCTTAGTTACTTTGAAGTCTTTTTTCTGTGTGCTTTAGTTTCAACTACTTCCTCTGTCTAGTTTAGTTTTAACTACTACTAGTTGTCTTTCCTCTGTTAGCTATGATTGTAACTATTAAAGCTACTAAACATTGATGTGTCATCACTCTATCTAATTTGATTTTAACTACTTGAGGTGTTGTCCCTTTGTCTACTTCTGTATCAACTATATTGAGGATTAGTCCCGCTGTCTACTTTGGTGTTAACTACCTGAGGTGTTGTCCCTTTGTCTACTTCTGTCTCAATTATACTGAGGATTAGTCCCGCTGTCTACTTTGGTGTTAACTACCTGAGGTGTTGTCCCTTTGTCTATTTCTGTCTCAACTATATTGAGGATTAGTCCCACTGTCTACTTTAGTCTTAACAACTTTAATTAAACGATCATTCAAGGTAGTCAACACTGAAGTAAATAGAGGGACGAATCTATAACATGCAATGTAATAGTTTCATAGTAAAAACGTAGATATCCAAATTAGTGCACATCGGGAGTCTGACATAACCTTCTTCAGGTGGAGTCTGACATAACCTTCTTCAGGTGGAGTGTGACATAACCTTCTTCAGGTGGAGTCTGACATAACTTCTTCAGGTGGAGTCTGACATAACCTTCTTCAGGTGGAGTCTGGCATAACCTTCTTCAGGTGGAGTCTGACATAACCTTCTTCAGGTGGAGTCTGACATAACCTTCTTCAGCTGGAGTCTGCCATAACCTTCTTCAGGTAAGGAGTCTGATATAACTTTCTTCAGTTGGAGTCTGACATAACCTTCTTCAGGTAAGGAGTCTGACATAACCTTCTTCAGGTGGAGTCTGACATAACCTTCTTCAGGTATGGAGTCTGACATAACCTTCTTCAGGTGGAGTGTGACATAACCTTCTTCAGGTGGAGAGTGACATAACCTTCTTCAGGTAAGGAGTCTGACATAACCTTCTTCAGGTGGAGTCTGACACAACCTTCCTCAGGTAGAGTCTGACATAACCTTCTTCAGGTGGAGTCTGACATAACCTTCTTCATGTGGAGTGTGACATAACCTTCTTCAGGTGGAGTCTGACATAACCTTCTTCAGGTGGAGTCTGACATAGCCTTCTTCAGGTGGAGTCTGACATAACCTTCTTCGGGTGGAGTCTGACATAACCTTCTTCAGTTGGAGTCTGCCATAACCTTCTTCAGGTAAGGAGTCTGACATAACCTTCTTTAGGTGGAGTCTGACATAACCTTCTTCAGGTAAGGAGTCTGACATAACCTTCTTCAGGTGGAGTCTGACATAACCTTCTTCAGGTAAGGAGTCTGACATAACCTTTTACAGGTAAGGAGTCTGACACAACCTTCTTCAGGTGGAGTCTGACATAACCTTCTTCAGGTGGAGTCTGACATAACCTTCTTCAGGTGGAGTCTGACATAACCGTCTTCAGGTAGAGTCTGACATAACCTTCCTCAGGTGGAGTCTGACATAACATCCTTCAGGTGGAGTCTGACATAACCTTCTTCGGGTGGAGTCTGACATAACCTTCTTCAGGTGGAGTCTGACATAACCTTCTTCAGTTGGAGTCTGCCATAACCTTCTTCAGGTAAGGAGTCTGACATAACCTTCTTTAGGTGGTGTCTGACATAACCTTCTTCAGGTAAGGAGTCTGACATAACCTTCTTCATGTGGAGTCTGACATAACCTTCTTCAGGTAAGGAGTCTGACATAACCTTTTACAGGTAAGGAGTCTGACACAACCTTCTTCGGGTGGAGTCTGACATAACCTTCTTCAGGTGGAGTCTGACATAACCTTCTTCAGGTGGAGTCTGACATAACCGTCTTCAGGTGGAGTCTGACATAACCTTCCTCAGGTGGAGTCTGACATAACATCCTTCAGGTGGAGTCTGACATAGCCTTCTTCAGGTGGAGTCTGACATAACCTTCTTCAGGTGGAGTCTGACATAACCATATTCAGTTGGAGTCTGCCATAACCTTCTTCAGGTAAGGAGTCTGACATAACCTTCCTTAGGTGGAGTCTGACATAACCTTCTTCAGGTAAGGAGTCTGACATAACCTCTTCAGGTGGAGTCTGACACAACCTTCTTCAGGTGGAGTCTGACATAACCTTCCTCAGGTGGAGTCTGACATAACATTCTTCAGGTGGAATCTGACATAACCTTCTTCAGGTGGAGTCTGACATAACCTTCTTCAGGTGGAGTCTGACATAACCTTATTCAGGTAAGGAGTCTGACATAACCTTTTACAGGTAAGGAGTCTGACATAACCTTCTTCAGGTGGAGTCTGACATAACCTTCTTCAGGTGGAGTCTGACATAACCTTCTTCGGGTGGAGTCTGACATAACCTTCCTCAGGTGGAGTCTGACATAACATTCTTCAGGTGGAGTCTGACATAACCTTCTTCAGGTGGAGTCTGACATAATCTTATTCAGGTGGAGTCTGACATAACCTTCTTCAGGTGGAGTCTGACATAACCTTCTTCAGGTAAGGAGTCTGACATAACCTTCTTCAGGTAACCTGAAAGACATAAATTGGAAAGTCAAATAATCTTATAATTAAAAGAAATGTTGGGAGCACAAGACATTCAGCGACGAAATTAATAAAGTCGCCTTGCATTCGAACTGTTGTAGTAAAGTTTCGTTCTTAACCGAGCCTCACTGTTATTTTATAGGTGTACGTCAAAGCATGATGCAAACTTAGATTATTTCAATTTTATCTGATAGATGTTATCAATATGGTCATCAGACTTTGAATTATTAAGTGAATGAACACAATTCATATCGTGGAACATAAAATTTAAGGACCGGGCTAGCTTCTTTTCGTTTTTATTCAGAAAGCACAACAAGAAGTTTGATTCATACGAATATGCCATATCATCTTATTATTGACATAGTTGTAATAGTAAATCTACCTGAGATCCCTTTCATAGCGAGCATCGCAAGATGCGAGCTAAACAGCAACATGTGTGTAAGGAGATGAATCAATATATACGATCAATACCAACCGGAAGTGGATTCTAAGTTTCAGCATAGAATGAACAATCGGAGTGAATCACCGGAAATAGCCTATTAATTTGAATAAAAAATAACTATCCAGTTTAAAAATAACAAAACAAAATTAGAAAGGAACCGGTGCAGCTTCTTTACACGAAACGATTAATTTATTTAAAAAATTGACAATCGCTGAACCTTCTTGTTTCGCCCCTAAAAAAAGTCGCCCCCGATATATCTCGGCCCTAAAAACAAGTCGTTCCCGATATATCTCGGCCCAAAAAATCTCCTTTGCAATGGAATTAACTGGGTAAGTCGAAATGGAGAACAAAGAAAAATAATCAAGAATAATGAAGAAAAGAACCCAAAACTACTACTTGTACATGTACATCTCTATGCGTAGATGCGATGCTCGCCTGTAGGCTGTGCCTAATCCATATTAGATTATATACTGACCTGGTGACGTGACAAAACAACTCGACAGTTAGATGATATTCTACTTTCTTGTACCCTGTAAAACTCTGTCATTATAAGCAGTAATGATGTGGTTTTAATTTCTGATTTGTTCAGAACCGTCTTATCACTGCCATCAAAACCATCATGACGTCATAGTGTTTGACACGGAAATGTCATGACATTGAATTATTGTATAAACTTCACGGGGGGTTTTCGTAGGAGTTGACGTGGTGGAAGATTTTTTTTAAAATTTTCTTTATTTTCAGCCTGAACGGAAGCTGTTTTGTATCCGGATTGCACCTTTTTTATTTTGTTCCTTGGAGTTTAATCATTCCTCTTAGGTATATATAATCCTTTCTTTGCTCTTTTGGCATTTCAAATATTCGGCCATGCGCAAAACATCAAGCTGAAAACTTCTATTATATATATAATTATATCACCAACTGTTAGGAATTACAAGTTAATGAGTGCTTGTCTCAAACAGTTCACAATATATTATTTATCTCCTTGAGGCCGCTTATGACATTCTAAATTAAATTTCGGAATCGATAAATAGGTGTTAAAATCTGATTGGTCGAATGAAATGATATTTGTAGATTTGACGTTACTTCTTATCTTAGGTTTTAAATCGTTGATTAAAGTCTTTTACAAGTCAATCATGTAGAACAACTACTGTGTAAGAACTATCATACCGTCATACATGGTCATCAGATTTTTGTGAATCCAAAAAGTGTAGATAAGGAAATTCTGAAAATCGTTGAATTTTATGTGCTTACCAATTATTTTATTGTTTATCAATCTCCCATTCAAGCATTTACCAAAATCTAATTAGTCGATTTTAAAAGCTCATTAGAGCTTGTGTTATATGTATGCTATATATCGACTTTAGATAAAACTTTGAATTGAATTGAATTGAAATTGAATATTTGACAAAGCAAACATCCATCAAAAACTAAAGAAATACTGCATGTTTTTCATTCTTCGATTTACGGCTTCAGCTTACCCCTTTGGTATCTCCAAACTCTTCTTGCCAAAGACAGGTTGTACCTGTTTGTCTTGTTTTTTTCAATGGAAGTGTTCATCTAAATTCATTGAAAACCGAAAAGTTAACCAGATATTGTGATTTAATATTTAATATTAAGATTTTACAAAACAAACTTTGCCATACAATTGTTGATTATGTGATTACGATTCAAATACCAGAGAATTTTTTTTTGTCATGAATTCAAGCTTTTAGTACAATTTTTCATTTCAAACATGCAATAAAAAAAAGTCTGAGTGTTGGTGATTAGCGTCAGCATCAACCCACCATTTCTTTAGAAATGCCTGTACCAAGTCAGGGTCATTACGGTTTTCCTGTTGTTGACTGATTTTGTCTGTTTATATACTTATGAGTTTTGACCTTCCCTTTGGAAGATTGTTCGGAGTTCGGTAATTTTGTTATTACCCTTATTTGTCTCATTAACCTCCGTTATGCATTGACAAATCTTCAGTTCTACCATTAATGACGTCATTTTTTATTTGGTGGATGTAAAGTATCTACAAACTCTATAATATACATTCTGACAAATCACCACATATAATAGCCGTGTTAATATGTAATATATATGTAGTGTTACATTTATTTATTTTTGATTTTATGTTTCACTGGTGTAGTTTTGTTTCTCAGGACTGCGAACTTTTTGTACTGGTATTTTACCACGTCTTCAAAATAGTTGAACTAAACAATTCTTATAACTTGTCTGGTACAAGAAGAGTTTGAAGATACCAATGGGGTAATCAGAATCCTTAAATCGAAGATGGACAAACAACACAATGACCAAAAGAAAGAGGACATAAGGACAAGCAACGATCTACAAAACATACATATAAAACTACAGATCGATTAACATGAACCACCACTAAAAACCGGGGGTGAGCTCAAGTGCTTCGGAAGAGTGCCAGTTCCTGTTCCACTAGTGGCACCCATCGTGCGTGTTACTCTAGTTACAAACATGATGATAAGTTATGAATGAGGAAAGGACCGGAAAGTATTTACGACAAGATGAACATATCCGTGGTCATTTGTGACACAGATGTTCCGTAACTGTTAACCAAGCCATGGTGGTAACCGTAAAACTTTCGAAGTGATGACTTCAAATTACCCGGTTCAGTAACTTCCTTGTTACCAGCAACCCTCTATCCAGGAAATCCTGTTAGGAACCACAAGCTCTGGAATATCTGATGAACTGAGAGATATATACTCCATATTTAGATGCTGATGGACTGTTGCTACATATCAATGAAAAGCTCACAATGGGAAAATTGAAATCATCTCTTCTGTCGTAAGGTTTCGTTCTTAACCGTCCCTCACTGTCAACCTCGAGGTGTAGGTCAAGTTATGAAGCAAGCCTATCTGTATCTGTGGTATCCTTGTATTTCAAGCTCAATGGGATAGATGCGATTATCGAAATCACCAAACATAGGATTATTTAGTGAAAGGACATCATATATATAGTGGAACGTGAAATTAAAGGATCGGGTTAGCTTATTTTCCTTTTTCTTGAGAAACCCCTGTATGAAATCTGCCTCATACGAATAAAGGAACAAGTTCAATGGTGAGAAGAGAAGCACAGTTTGTACCCATATGTATGTCGACGTCCACCAGATGTAGCAAATATGTTGTCAATCAAAAACTCGAGCACGTTGATGATATCAGTTTAAGAGAACATTTTGGTAGAATCAGAATGTTTTCTTCACAAAATAAGTTTTGTCCCTTTCTAGGACAAGGTATTTGTATCTACGTTTGACATTCTTTTTAATGAAACACAGTTGGACCAACTTCCTTAATCTGTCATTCAGCTTTGAGTGGGCAATAGTTGTGTAGAGGGTAGAGAAGTCAAATATTTTATTGCGATTGCAGTAGTAGATTGTATGTACTCTAACAGATCTTTAGAGTTCTTCAGAATCCACATCTGATTCACACCACCCCTCGAGTAGCTAGTGTCACAGTAACTCTGAAGCCCAGTAGTGACCGCTGATAGAATAGATGTTAATAATTTGGAAATATCTATGTTCTTAAGCTTCATCGTTTAGTATTTTCTTTTATATCTATATTTATCGATATCAATAGATGAATGGTTGGTAGTAAAAACAACATATGAAAACAACACACTTTCAAAGGGTACTAAATGGGTAATCAGAAGCCGTAAATCGAAAAAGGACAGAAAATATAAGCCAAAATAAGAAGAACGAAGAACAAACGAGGAACTACAAAACACTATAAGAAAACTAACGATTGAGTAACACGAGCGGGAATGAACCCAGGTGTTCCGGAATGGTTAACAGTTCCTGCTCTACTAATGACACCCGTCGTGTTACTGTTAATATGTATGATCTATATAAATACATATATTTATGTATATCGTGCGTAGTAATTTCTTACCGTATTAGTAAGAGCCAGTTTTCATAATACGGGAGTATTTAAAGAACTGCGAAAAGAATTCAGTATCGAGACTAAGCAGTGACCGTATCGAGCAGACCCACGAGCTTATTGTGAAGTCAAATTTTCAGTTACATCAATAACTTTATAGTATAAAGAATATGTCAGTATTATACGTAGCATGTTTGTACATATACCTATTTATTTCCTCTTCATTATATATAATGTACGTGTATGTATGAATCAGTTTGTAATTTTTAAAATGTCTTTAATAGATTGATAGAGACATTCCAGTGACTTTTGACAGTTAAATATTAGTGAAACATAAAGTTGTGTAAAATGAACTTATTTATAATATGATGTTGTTTGTTGTGTTTTAATACAATAGAAATGGTCACTGCGACAGTCAATCTTCAATTGTGTTTGTGTTTTATTTATTAACAAGTATTGGTACATAACGCAAATACTTGGTTTTCGTCGTATATAGAATATTACAGCTAACAATACATACATACTTTATGTTCGTTTGAACAATGTGAATTAGAACATAACATTATAAAATGATTTTTATCAACACAACAGTACTTTATCTTGTATCCTCCTTATTTATATCGTTATGTAAATGTGTTGTCATGATTATTCCCACGTATGTATTTAACCGTCGCATTATGACATTTTGTTTTAAATACATTTCATTCTATATGCATAATATCTATCTTTATCTGCTTTATCAGTCACATTTCACATTATAATGTAAATAACCGGATTAGAAAATAATGTTGTTGTTTCAGTGTTTGTAATTGGTATTATTTTTGTTTTTGCTTTGAGATATTTCATGATATCTTAAACATTAGTTATAGAACGCCGCTCTTCTCCTTGTTTTTGTATCACGATCGATGCCTATATAATAAATAAACGTTAGAGAAAACCGAGAATCAAGAATGGACAATCTAGAAACAATAGCAACATTGGGCACACAAGACACAGGACGAAGACAATTCAGAAACAATGGTAACATTGGGCACACAAGACACAGGACGACGACAATCCAGAAACAATGGCAACATTGGGCACACAAGACACAGAACGACGACAATCCAGAAACAATGGCAACATTGGGCACACAAGACACAGGACGAAGACAATTCAGAAACAATGGTAACATTGGGCACACGAGACACAGGACGAAGACAATCCAGAAACAATAGCAACATTGGGCACACAAGACACAGGACGACGACAATCCAGAAACAATGGCAACATTGGGCACACAAGACACAGAACGAAGACAATCCAGAAACAATGGTAACATTGGGCACACAAGACACAGGACGCAGACAATCCAGAAACAATGGTAACATTGGGTACACAAAACACAGGACGAAGACAATCCAGAAACAATGGTAACATTGGGCACGCAAGACACAGGACGAAGACAATCCAGAAACAATGGCAACATTGGGCACACAAGACACAGGACGAAGACAATCCAGAAACAATGGTAACATTGGGCACACAAGACACAGGAGGAAGACAAACAAAACAACAACAACAGCAACAAAAACCAACAAACAGAACAAAAAAAAACACCACAGAAAACTAAATAGGTGAGCAACACGGGCCCCACCAAAACCCGGGTGTTAACCCAGTTGCTCGTGAGGGGTAAGCAGTTTCTGCATCTGACAAGTCACCCGTTAAATGATAGTCATACATGTCACAAAATACGTATGTAAATATGATTATCACATATTCAAATGATATCAAAACGTCAAAAATACTTACAACCAGACATTCTAATGTAGTTGCTTAATATTCCTGGTTTGTGATTGGACATTGCAGTAATTTTCATGGTATCAATTCCACGGTTGAAATATCATGAGATATTAATTAGCCGATTACCGCTTACGTCATCTTGTCAATAATGTGGCAAATGCACATGATTACATTAGAATGGAGATAACTGTATTGTATTTGAAAATTTCACGACATTAATTGTCGATTTAATGGTGTAATTTTCACGGTATCAATTCCACGCTTGAATAGCATGATATATTTTTAGAATATTAGCTGATTACCGCTTACGCCATCTTGTCAATAATGTGGCAATGCACATCTATACACATGTTTACCTTAGAATGGAGATAACTGTATTGTATTAGAAAATTTCACGGCATCAATTGTCGATTTCATGGTTGCAAATACCCGTTTACTGGCTCCGCTATCGCGTCGCCAGTAAACTCAATTTGCGACCATCAAATCTCCAATTGATACCGTGAAATATTCAAATACAATACAGTTATCTCCTAAATATTGTGTTGATATTAACGTGAAACACGTGTACATACATCTGACTTTCATTGGTTATGAAACACAGAAATGTTGTTATGAAAAGATAGTTTAAACAGTTATGATCAACAATTCCATAAACATCAACAAAACATAACAACAATGATACCAGTTATCACCAATAACAGCTTGCTAATTTTGACAGGAGCGGATTGTGATAATTATATTTATTCTAATCGTTCTGTAAATAAACAAGTTACAAAACTAGCTGGAAATCAACGTCATTTACTTATTGATGTACAATCAACAATGGTTACAGTGTAATCACATCGCATAGCATTATTTTATTCAAAGCAGTTTGGTTGATGTGTAATTGAAATCGAAGCTGAATATATTTGTAGAACTTCACAACAGTCCAAGATTGCGAGGAAATAAAAAGATCACGTATATGTTCCACTTGTCGTAAACAGTTCCAGGTCCTTTCCTCGTTCATGACTTATCACCGGGTTTGTAACTAGATTAACACGACGGGTGCCACTAATGGAACAGTAACTGCAACATTACCGGAGCGCCTGAGTTCATCCCCAGTTTTTAGTGGGGTTCGTGTTACTCGATCTTTAGTTTGATATGTATGTTTTGTAGATCGTTGTTTGTCCTTTTGTACTTTTTCTTTTGGCCATTGTGTTGTTTGTTCTTCTTCGATATACGGATTCTGATAACCCTTTGGCATCTTCAAACTCGTCTTATAAGACATTTGCTAATAAACATCATTGTTTTTTTTTTAATTATGCTCAAAATTTGCTTTCTTTGTATTTCATTTCTTATTGTTTTTGTTAGAAGTTATGCTAAGTGTTCTATCACATAAAATCTCTCAAATATGTCTTTGATTTTCAAAGACAAATGGTCAAGAGATTTTCAAAGACAAACGGTCAAGAGATTTTCAAATAAAGGTAAAACACCAAAACAACATCAACACAAACACAAACAAGACAGGACGTTAAAATCTCGTATGAATTTCACAGAGTAATACAAGGTGTTCTGGACAGCTTGGTAGCTTTTGTCCCATATATGGCACTCATTGTGAAATCTAAAATTGCAATGCTATATATGGTAACATAGATTCACATTGGAATTATATCTGCAAACGAATCATCCAATTCACAAGGACGGGCATGGGATTTCTGAAGTAAAGAGATATGTGTTGGTACTTATATTTCCTGTTGAGTAATTTACCAGACAAGAGTAGTTCCTACTCTACAGAGTATATATAGCAAGTTAATTGATATGCAAATACCACACAGGAATGTTGCTACGCACGAAAGTATATTGACAATTCTAAAGAAATAAGGGTAATAACAAAATTACCGAACTCCGAACAATCTTACAAAGGGAAAGTCAAAACTCATAATTATATAAACAGACAAAATCAGTCAACAACCGGAAAACTGTGAAAACCGTAATGACCCTGACTTGGTACAGGCATTTCTAAAGAAATGGTGGGTTGAATCAGATTTTAAAGCGCCAAACCTCCCACTCTCATACGGTTCAAAGGTTCCGGCTGTCACTATAACAGTATTTAAATACAGGAACAAAATAGGTAAAATAGTTGTCAAAGCAGTACCATATTCGGTGACGTAAATGTCAAAGATATTTTTACGTCACACATTGATAAAAAAAATATCCTTGACATTTTTCTTGACTTCTTTATCTTTATACATTTTCACTATATGAAAATGCATCGCTTATAATCGTTTCTACAGAGACGGAATATATTTCGACAAGATCTTGGTATCGGAATATAAACTTTTTAAGAGATCGAATAAGGCGAATCTTTTCATAGCCCTGGTCCAGTAGCCTGTTTCTCAGATGATGATGACGTTTCAGGAAATCAGAATAATTGCTACTGGCCCTTGCATAGCGAATCAATTGCGAGATGTAAACACCATATGCAGGAGAAGCTGGTATATTGCTGCACATGTTTGGAAAATTTATGATTTTAAAATTGAAGTCGTCCCGTTTATCATAAATTTTAGTACTGAGTTGACCACTGCCGTCAATTTCGAGGTATAAGTCCAAAAATGATGCGGACGAAGCTGTATCGGTGGTCTCTTTAACTTCCAACTCTGGAGGATATAAAAAGTTTGAGGTCGGTCAGAGGAAGGAATGAGCTATGTTGTGCTTGCTTATAGACTGTCGGTCATTACCTTTTTTAGTTTTCAGAAAACTATTCCTCATTTAAGTATTTTGGTAAGTCTAAATACCAGGTGGATCTATAATGGACCAGTTATTTTCATAATATCGGCTTGTCTTGTTATTTATTTTCAAAAACGTTTCTATCCTACTTCTTTCAAACATGATTGTTAAACATTTTCTTTCAATATAATTCAAATAACTTTTACAAATGTAATTAGATTTTTTTTTATTACATGTTAATTGCAAACCAAGTTTATTTAGAAGAAAACCTTTTATTTACAGAAATATTATGCTTGCATAAAATGTAAATCAAATATCGATTTACGTCACTGTCGTAATACACAACATGGAATTTTATCTCAGACTTATAGAGGTGGCTATAATACAAGCTTAGCTATCACAAAAGTCTTACCGTTTGTTGGCATGACTAAAGAAGCACGTTAATTCTAATAAAAAGTAGAATTTTCCAACACACAATGGGGATTCCAATTGGTACGTGATGCGCATTCAAGATTACCGATTTATTTCCACTTCACTTATGTTATGAAATATACGAAAACAAACATATACTCTGCAAAAAAAGAAACTGAACATCATGTATCATTTTAGAGAAACAAGTTATTTTTTAATAGGTTAAATTAAACGATTAATTATTGTCCTACATAAATTTAAATGTCTTCTAAAGAATTTTACATGGTCTGATATTTTGGTCATTCAACCGTGACGTTTTCTGGCCACAATATGGAACGAAGGACGAAAAAGACGAGTTGCACGTGCAAACCGAGTTGAATTCTTTAGCGCATTCTGGGTGTATAAAATCGGGTTATTCGCCTAATTAAATGCATACGCTTAAATTGCATACTGATGCCAAGAGACGTTATGCCGAAGTTGGATGCTGCCTCCCGAAGCATTGTTATAGCACGGCTAGAGGCCGACGAGTCCCAGAATGCAGTTGTTGCACGTTATAATATCCATCGAAGTACGATTTCACGGCTTTGGCAAATGACCGTCCACGTTCTGGACGTCCTCGCATCACAAATAATGTACAAGACCGTTACATCCGGGTATTCCAGCTAAGGAACATAACTGTAACAGCATCTCAAACAGCCTCTAACATGCCTGGTCTACGTAGGATATCTGCACAGACAGTATGAAGTCGTCTTCGTGAACATGATATACGTGCCAGACGACCTTATTTTGGTGCTGTCCGGAAACGTGAGATGGTGTAGCACAGATAGGATATGGAATCTGGCAAATTGGAGGAGAGTCTGGTTCAGCAATGAATCCAGGTTCCTGATTGAACGACGAGATGGTAGAGTTCGCGTCTGTAGAAGCCGTAATGAACGATTTGCTCCAAATTGTGTCGTCGTCGAGGTCGACAATTACGGCTTAGGTAGTGTAAAGGTGTGGGGAGCCATATCGTATGCCAGGAAAACACAGTTAGTGCCAATTCGGGGTAACTTAAATGCAGCTCGTTACCGAGATGAAATTCTTCAGCCACACCTACTGCTTGCTATCGATGTCCGGAGAGAGATTTTCAAACAGGACAATGCCAGACCACATACTGCACGTTTAACTATGGACTACCTGCAAAATCGGAACATTTCTGTGATTCCATGGCCGTCAAAACGCCAGATTTAAATCCAATCGAACACGTATGGGATGAATTGGATCGGTGCGTGCGCTAACGCCAAGCATAACCGCAAACCCTTCAGGCGCTACAGCAAGCACTTCAGTATGTGTGACAGAAAATTCCGCAAGTGAAAATTCATCGATTTATTGAGTCAATGTCGAGATGTGTACGAACTGTCTTGCAAGTCAATGGTGGTCATAACATGTGCTGAATTTGACGTTGTGTTAATGGACGCTTAAAATCATGTGTGCCGTTTTTTCTCCATTGCAATAAACAGAAACATTTTGACAATCACTGTGCCAAATTTCATTTTGATATGATACATTTTTCAGTGTTGAATTTTATTTAGAAGTGTATGAAATAAATGTGAAATTTTTCCCATGTTGCGTTTCTTTTTTGCAGAGTATATTAAACGTGCTGGAAGAAATAAACGTTAGAGAATACTGAAGGGGCAATCAAAAATGGACAATACAGAGAAACTGACAATATTCACACAAGACGAAGACAAACAAAGCAAAAACACAACACAATAAGTGTTGGACACCACTCTACGCAAACAACAAATAGCGTAAAAAGGACATGAGCCATCCTACAAACAGCTGGAGGTAAGCACAAACCGTATATCGTATATGTACTGCATTTGTATATTAATACGAAGTAATATATACCATAGAGCTCCATTTATAAAATGTCCCTAACCGTCTACCAATATCTTGGCTTGAGGTGTTTTCTATTTAGACTGTACGAGTTTTATATTAATTGTTTAGATGCTTGGATGTTTATACTTATTACTATTGGTAAAAGCATTTATACATTATGTTTTCTTTTTTTTTTTTTTAGATATATCGCTAATATTGAATTTTCTTTTCAAAATATCTGATATATTGATTGTCTTCGTTTTAATATCAAAATTGACCAGTGTTTTTAAGATAAATAAACAAGTCATGTTTATTTTGTTTGAGTGTTTTAATTGATTGTCTTTTCAAATAAGTATCAAAAATCAATAATTTTCTATTTAATTTAAAATTTACCAAAAGATGTCATAGCAAACATGAACTTTTAAAATACAATTTACTGTTGTTTAAGAAAGGCCGCCAGGAAAAACAGAACACAAAGGAATGTACTTTGTTATTATATTTTAAGCAAAATAAAGTGCATCGGCATTTAGAGAGTGTGTCTTACAGACAAAGGAAGCATACCATTAAATGGCAACAGAACAAACAATTATAACCTGAATAGAAAAAACAACATCAACAGCAGTGAAATTTTGAAATTAAGAAAAAGTAAAATAACAATGCCAACCGCGATAATATCCCGAGGGTGAGGCCATAAAATAACATTAACAACTGCTATAATATCCCGAGGGTGAGGCCATAAAATAACAATACCAACTGCTATAATATCCCGAGGGTGAGGCCATAAAATAACATTACCAACTGCTATAATATCCCGAGGGTGAGGCCATAAAATAACAATACCAACTGCTATAATATCCCGAGGGTGAGGCCATAAAATAGCATTACCAACTGCTATAATATCCCGAGGGTGAGGCCATAAAATAGCATTACCAACTGCTATAATATCCCGAGGGTGAGGCCATAAAATAGCATTACCAACTGCTATAATATCCCGAGGGTGGGGCCATAAAATAACATTACCAACTGCTATAATATCCCGAGGGTGAGGCCATAAAATAGCATTACCAGCTGCTATAATATCCCGAGGGTGAGGCCATAAAATAGCATTACCAACTGCTATAATATCCCGAGGGTGAGGCCATGAAATAACATTAACAACTGCTATAATATCCCGAGAGTGAGATCACGAACTTACAAAGGTTAGTGTTCCTGCTGTGCATATTGCAGACATTATTTAATATTTCCCATATTAAACCTATATTTGTGAATAAACTTTAGATAAAACCAAAAGGGGGGATAAAGAAGCTAACATAGTTTTACATATGACATATATAACATATACATAATGTTGGATAGTCTCTCATGTTCAATTACATCCATGTCCTGTCTTACTTTACATTGATTTGTGTCTAAATGTAATGTTGAATAATCTCTCATGTTCATTTACATCCATATCCTGTTTTACTTTACATTGATTTGTGTCTAAATGTAATGTTGAATAATCTCTCATGTTCATTTACATCCATATCTTTTCTTACTAAATATTAAAACATTAAATGTATAATATTTGTATTATATCAGACCATATCATATTTTGTTGAATTAATTAAAACAGATCATATTAAACACTACAAAACAAGTACAAGTCAAAATAAATACAAATAATAAAACCATTAAAATCTAATTCAGTTTGCACGATTTCTGGAATAGCCTTCATTAGGTATATTCAAAGCCAAAATATTTGAGAGCCAAATAATTTTTAAGTCTTCGAGAGCAAGAAAACCAAAGGACATAAACTAAAAAACACGACATAAACAATAAAAGAAACTGACATCATTATAATAAAAAAAAGAAATCAGTTAAATACAAAGCGATATCATTACAATGATGATTAAAAAACACAAATGTTGTTCAGATGCTTAGCAATAGACCACACATATTACGATCTGTAGATTAAGGAATGGGAACTAATGTTTCGTATTTTTATCTATCACAGGAATGGATTAACATCATCTCACAAAAGTCAACGTCTAACAGTTCATAACTTGATGCTTTGAATAATCACTACTTTACTTTAAAATCCTGATATAAAATGTTATCAGCTTATTTCCATCAAATAACAAAAACGTAGATATCAGAATTAGTGCGCACGACGCGTTTCTGGAATAACCTTTCTCAAATATTGGAAAGCCAAATATTTAAAAGTGTTTTAGCAATAAAACCAAAGGACCTAAGCAGGAAAACCAAAATCGGATAATGTCACCTATGTCTGAGGGAGGAGAACCTAAACAGGATAGCCAAAATCGGCTAATGTCACCTATGTCTGAGGGAGGAGAACCTAAACAGGATAGCCAAAATCGGCTAATGTCACCTATGTCTGAGGGAGGAGAACTAAACAGGATAGCCAAAATCAGCTAAGGTCACCTATGTCTGAGGGAGGAGAACTAAACAGAATAGCCAAAATCAGCTAAGGTCACCTATGTCTGAGGGAGGAGAACTAAACAGAATAGCCAAAATCAGCTAAGGTCACCTATGTCTGAGGGAGGAGAACTAAACAGAATAGCCAAAATCAGCTAAGGTCACCTATGTCTGAGGGAGGAGAACCTAAACAGGATAGCCAAAATCAGCTAGGGTCACCTATGTCTGAGGGAGGAGAACTAAACAGAATAGCCAAAATCAGCTAAGGTCACCTATGTCTGAGGGAGGAAAACCTAAACAGGATAGCAAAAATCAGCTAAGGTCACCTATGTCTGAGGGAGGAGAACTAAACAGGATAGCCAAATATCAGCTAAGGTCACCTATGTCTGAGGGAGGAGAACTAAACAGGATAGCCAAAATCAGCTACGGTCACCTATGTCTGAGGGAGGAGAAACTAAACAGAATAGCCAAAATCAGTTAAGGTCACCTATGTCTGAGAGAGGAGAACTAAATAGATAGCCAAAATCAGCTAAGGTCACCTATGTCTGAGGGAGGAGAACTAAACAGGATAGCCAAAATCAGCTAAGGTCACCTATGTCTGAGGGAGGAGAACTAAACAGGATAGCCAAAATCAGTTAAGGTCACCTATGTCTGAGGGAGGAGAACATAAACAGGATAGCCAAAATCAGCTAAGGTTACCTATGTCTGAGGGAGGAGAACTAAACAGGATAGCCAAAATCAGCTAAGGTCACCTATATCTGAGGGAGGAGAACTAAACAAGATAGCCAAAATCAGCTAAGGTCACCTATGTCTAAGGGAGGAGAACTAAAAAAGATAGCCAAAATCAGCTAAGGTCACCTATGTCTGAGGGAGGAGAACTAAACAGTATAGCTAAAATCAGCTAATGTCACCTATGTCTGAGGGAGGAGAACTAAACAAGATAGCCAAAATCAGCTAAGGTCAGCTATGTCTGAGGGAGGAGAAATAAACAGGATAGCCAAAATCAGCTAAGGTCACCTATGTCTGAGGGAGAAGAACTAAACAGGATAGCCAAAATCTACTAAGGTTACCTATATCTGAGGGAGGAGACCTAAATAGGATAGCCAAAATCAGCTAAGGTCACCTATGTCTGAGGGAGGAGAACTAAACAGGATAGCCAAAATCAGCTAGGGTCACCTATGTCTGAGGGAGGAGAACTAAACAGGATAGCCAAAATCAACTAAGGTCAGCTATGTCTGAGGGAGGAGAAATAAACAGGATAGCCAAAATCAGCTAAGGTCACCTATGTCTGAGGGAGAAGAACTAAACAGGATAGCCAAAATCAGCAAAGGTCAGGTATGTCTGAGGGAGGAGAACTAAACAGGATAGCCAAAATCAACTAAGGTCAGCTATGTCTGAGGGAGGAGAAATAAACAGGATAGCCAAAATCAGCTAAGGTCACCTATGTCTGAGGGAGAAGAACTAAACAGGATAGCCAAAGTCAGCTAAGGTCACCTATGTCTGAGGGAGGAAAACCTAAACAGGATAGCCAAAATCAACTACGGTCACCTATGTCTGAGGGAGGAGAAACTAAACAGAATAGCCAAAATCAGTTAAGGTCACCTATGTCTGAGAGAGGAGAACTAAATAGATAGCCAAAATCAGCTAAGGTCACCTATGTCTGAGGGAGGAGAACTAAACAGGATAGCCAAAATCAGCTAAGGTCACCTATGTCTGAGGGAGGAGAATTAAACAGGATAGCCAAAATCAGTTAAGGTCACCTATGTCTGAGGGAGGAGAACATAAACAGGATAGCCAAAATCAGCTAAGGGTACCTATGTCTGAGGGAGGAGAACTAAACAGGATAGCCAAAATCAGCTAAGGTCACCTATATCTGAGGGAGGAGAACTAAACAGGATAGCCAAAATCAGCTAATGTCACCTATGTCTGAGGGAGGAGAACTAAACAAGATAGCCAAAATCAGCTAAGGTCAGCTATGTCTGAGGGAGGAGAAATAAACAGGATAGCCAAAATCAGCTAAGGTCACCTATGTCTGAGGGAGAAGAACTAAACAGGATAGCCAAAATCTACTACGGTTACCTATATCTGAGGGAGGAGAACTAAACAGGATAGCCAAAATCAGCTAATGTCACCTATGTCTGAGGGAGGAGAAACTAAACAGAATAGCCAAAATCAGTTAAGGTCACCTATGTCTGAGAGAGGAGAACTAAATAGATAGCCAAAATCAGCTAAGGTCACCTATGTCTGAGGGAGGAGAACTAAACAGGATAGCCAAAATCAGCTAAGGTCACCTATGTCTGAGGGAGGAGAATTAAACAGGATAGCCAAAATCAGTTAAGGTCACCTATGTCTGAGGGAGGAGAACATAAACAGGATAGCCAAAATCAGCTAAGGTTACCTATGTCTGAGGGAGGAGAACTAAACAGGATAGCCAAAATCAGCTAAGGTCACCTATATCTGAGAGAGGAGAACTAAACAAGATAGCCAAAATCAGCTAAGGTCACCTATGTCTAAGGGAGGAGAACTAAAAAAGATAGCCAAAATCAGCTAAGGTCACCTATGTCTGAGGGAGGAGAACTAAACAGGATAGCCAAAATCAGCTAATGTCACCTATGTCTGAGGGAGGAGAACTAAACAAGATAGCCAAAATCAGCTAAGGTCAGCTATGTCTGAGGGAGGAGAAATAAACAGGACAGCCAAAATCAGCTAAGGTCACCTATGTCTGAGGGAGAAGAACTAAACAGGATAGCCAAAATCTACTAAGGTTACCTATATCTGAGGGAGGAGAACTAAATAGGATAGCCAAAATCAGCTAAGGTCACCTATGTCTGAGGGAGGAGAACTAAACAGGATAGCCAAAATCAGCTAAGGTCACCTATGTCTGAGGGAGGAGAACTAAACAGGATAGCCAAAATCAGCTAATGTCACCTATGTCTGAGGGAGGAGAACTAAACAGGATAGCCAAAATCAACTAAGGTCAGCTATGTCTGAGGGAGGAGAAATAAACAGGATAGCCAAAATCAGCTAAGGTCACCTATGTCTGAGGGAGAAGAACTAAACAGGATAGCCAAAATCAGCTAAGGTCAGCTATGTCTGAGGGAGGAGAAATAAACAGGATAGCCAAAATCAGCTAAGGTCACCTATGTCTGAGGGAGAACTAAACAGGATAGCCAAAATCAGCTAAGGTCAGCTATGTCTGAGGGAGGAGAACTAAACAGGATAGCCAAAATCAGATAAGGTCAGCTATGTCTGAGGGAGGAGAACTAAACAGGATAGCCAAAATCAGCTAAGGTCACCTATGTCTGAGGGAGGAGAACCTAAACAGGATAGCCAAAATCAGCTAACGTCACCTATGTCTGAGGGAGAACTAAACAGGATAGTCAAAATCAGCTAAGGTCAGCTATGTCTGAGGGAAGAGAACCTAAACAGGATAGCCAAAATCAGCTAAGGTCACCTATGTCTGAGGGAGAACTAAACAGGATAGCCAAAATCAGCTAAGGTCACCTATGTCTGAGGGAGGAGTACCTAAACAGGATAGCCAAAATCAGCTAAGGTCACCTATGTCTGAGGGAGAACTAAACAGGATAGTCAAAATCAGCTAAGGTCAGCTATGTCTGAGGGGGGAGAACCTAAATAGGATAGCCAAAATCAGCTAAGGTCACCTATGTCTGAGAGAGGAGAATCTAAACAGGATAGCAAAAATCAGCTAAGGTCACCTATGTCTGAGGGAGGAGAACCTAAACAAGAGAGCAAAAATCAGCTAAGATCACCTAAGTCTGAGGGAGGAGAACTTAAACAAGATAGCCAAAATCAGCTAAGGTCACCTATGTCTGAGGAAGGAGAACTAAACACGATAGCCAAAATCAGCTAAGGTCACCTATGTCTGAGGGAGAAGAACTAAACAGGATAGCCAAAATCAGCTAAGATCACATATGTCTGAGGGAGAACTAAACAGGATAGTCAAAATCAGCTAAGGTCAGCTATGTCTGAGGGGGAGAACCTAAATAGGATAGCCAAAATCAGCTAAGGTCACCTATGTCTGAGAGAGGAGAATCTAAACAGGATAGCCAAAATCAGCTAAGATCACCTATGTCTGAGGGAGGAGAACTTAAACAAGATAGCCAAAATCAGCTAAGGTCACCTATGTCTGAGGAAGGAGAACTAAATAGGATAGCCAAAATCAGCTAAGGTCACCTATGTCTGAGGGAGGAGAACTTAACAGGATAGCCAAAATCAGCTAAGGTCAGCTATGTCTGAGGGAGAAGAACTAAACAGGATAGCCAAAATCAGTTAAGATCACCTATGTCTGAGGGAGGAGAACTAAACAGGATAGCCAAAATCAGCTAAGGTCACCTATGTCTGAGGGAGGAGAACCTAAACAGGATAGCCAAAATCAGCTAAGTTACCTATATCTGAGGGAGGAGAACTAAACAGGATAGCCAATATCAGCTAAGGTCACCTATGTGTGAGGAAGGAGAACTAAACAGGATAGCCAAAATCAGCTAAGGTCACCTATGTCTGAGGGAGGAGAACTAAACAGGATAGCCAAAATCAGCTACGGTCAGCTATGTCTGAGGGAGGAGAACTAAACAGGATAGCCAAAATCAGCTAAGGTCACATATGTCTGAGGGAGGAGAACTTAACAGGATAGCCAAATCAGCTAAGGTCACCTATGTCTGAGGGAGAAGAACTAAACAGGATAGCCAAAATCAGTTAAGATCACCTATGTCTGAGGGAGGAGAACTAAACAGGATAGCCAAAATCAGCTAAGGTCACCTATGTCTGAGGGAGGAGAACCTAAACAGGATAGCCAAAATCAGCTAAGTTACCTATATCTGAGGGAGGAGAACTAAACAGGATAGCCAATATCAGCTAAGGTCACCTATGTGTGAGGAAGGAGAACTAAACAGGATAGCCAAAATCAGCTAAGGTCACCTATGTCTGAGGGAGGAGGACTAAACAGGATAGCCAAAATCAGCTACGGTCAGCTATGTCTGAGGGAGGAGAACTAAACAGGATAGCCAAAATCAGCTAAGCTCACCTATGTCTGAGGGAGGAGAACTAAACAAGATAGCCAAAATCAGCTAAGGTCACCTATGTCTGAGGGAGGAGAACCTAAACAGGATAGCCAAAATCAGCTAAGGTCAGCTATGTCTGAGGGAGGAGAACTAAACAGGATAGCCAAAATTCAGCTAATGTCACCTATGTCTGAGGGAGGAGAACTAAATAGGATAGCCAAAATCAGCTAAGGTCACCTATGTCTGAGGGAGGAGAGCTAAATAGGATAGCCAAAATCAGCTAAGGTCACCTATGTCTGAGGGAGGAGAACTAAACAGGATAGCCAAAATCAGCTAAGGTCACCAATGTCTGAGGGAGGAGAACTAAACAGGATAGCCAAAATCAGCTAAGGTCAGCTATGTCTGAGGGAGGAGAACTAAACAGGATAGCCAAAATCAGCTAAGCTCACCTATGTCTGAGGGAGGAGAACCTAAACAGGATAGCCAAAATCAGCTAATGTTACCTATGTCTGAGGGAGGAGAACTAAACAGGATAGCCAAAATCAACTAAGGTCACCTATGTCTGAGGGAGGAGAACCTAAACAAGATAGCCAAAATCAGCTAAGGTCACCAATGTCTGAGGGAGGAGAACTAAACAGGAGAGCCAATATCAGCTAAGGTCAACTATGTCTGATGGAGGAGAACAAAACAGGATAGCCAAAATCAGCTAAGGTCACCTATGTCTGAGGGAAGAGAACTAAACAGGATAGCCAAAATCAGCCAAGGTCACCTATGTCTGAGGGAGGAGAATCTAAACAGGATAGCTAAAATCAGCTAAGGTCACCTATGTCTGAGGGAGGAGAACTAAACAGGATAGCCAAAATCAGCTAAGGTCACCTATGTCTGAGGGAGGAGAACTAAACAGGATACCCAAAATCAGCTATGGTCACCTATGTCTGAGGGAGGAGAACTAAACAGGATAGCCAACATCAGCTAAGGTCAGCTATGTCTGAGGGAGGAGAACTAAACAGGATAGCCAACATCGGCTAATGTCACCTATGTCTGAGGGAGGAGAACTAAACAGGATAGCCAAAATCAGCTAAGGTTACCTATGTCTGAGGGAGGAGAACTAAACAGAATAGCCAAAATCAGCTATGGTCACCTATGTCTGAGGGAGGAGAACTAAATAGGATAACCAAAATCAGCTAAGGTCACCTATGTCTGAGGGAGGAGAACCTAAACAGGATAGCCAAAATCAGCTATGGTCACCTATGTCTGAGGGAGGAGAACTAAACAGGATAACCAAAATCAGTTAAGATTACCTATGTCTGAGGGAGGAGAACCTAAACAGGATAGCCAAAATCAGCTAAGGTTACCTATGTCTGAGGTAGGAGAACTAAACAGGATAGCCAAAATCAGCTAAGGTCACCTATGTCTGAGGGAGGAGAACTAAACAGGATAGCCAAAATCAGCTAAGATCAGCTATGTCTGAGGGAGGAGAACTAAACAGGATCGCCAAAATCAGCTAAGGTGACCTATGTCTGAGGGAGGAGAACCTAAACAGGATAGCCAAAATCAGCTAAGGTCACCTATGTCTGAGGGAGGAGAACTAAACAGGATAGCCAAAATCAGCTAAGATCACCTATGTCTGAGGGAGGAGAACTAAACAGGATAGCCAAAATCAGCTAAGGTCACCTATGTCTGAGGGAGGAGAACTAAACAGGATAGCCAAAATCAGCTAAGGTCAGCTATTTCTGAGGGAGGAGAACTAAACAGGATAGCCAAAATCAGCTAATGTCACCTATGTCTGAGGGAGGAGAACTAAACAGGATAGCCAAAATCAGCTAAGGTCACCAATGTCTGAGGTAGGAGAACTAAACAGGATAGCCAAAATCAGCTAAGGTCACCTATGTCTGAGGGAGGAGAACTAAACAGGATAGCCAAAATCAGCTAAGGTCAGCTATGTCTGAGGGAGGAGAACTAAACAGGATCGCCAAAATCAGCTAAGGTCACCTATGTCTGAGGGAGGAGAACTAAACAGGATAGCCAAAATCAGCTAAGGTCAGCTATTTCTGAGGGAGGAGAACTAAACAGGATAGCCAAAATCAGCTAATGTCACCTATGTCTGAGGGAGGAGAACTAAACAGGATAGCCAAAATCAGCTAAGGTCACCTATGTCTGAGGGAGGAGAACTAAACAGGATAGCCAAAATCAGCTAAGGTCACCAATGTCTGAGGGAGGAGAACCTAAACAGGATAGCCGAAATCAGCTAAGGTCACCTATGTTTGAGGGAGGAGAACTAAACAGGATAGCTAAAATCAGCTCAGGTCACCTATATCTGAAGGAGGAGAACAAAACAAGATAACCAAAATCAGCTAAGGTCAGCTATGTCTGAGAGAGGAGAACCTAAACAGGATAGCCAAAATCAGCTAAGATCACCTATGTCTGAGGGAGGAGACCTAAACAGGATAGTCAAAATCAGCTAAGGTTACCTATGTCTGAGGGAGGAGAACTAAACAGGACAGCCAAAATCAGCTATGGTCAGCTATGTCTGAGGGGGAGAACTAAACAGGATAGCCAAAATCATCTAAGGTCACCTATGTCTGAGGGAGGAGAACTAAACAGGATAGCCAAAATCAGCTAAGGTCAGCTATGTCTGAGGGAGGAGAACTAAACAGGATAGCCAAAATCAGCTAAGGTCACCTATGTCTGAGGGAGGAGAACTAAACAGGATAGCCAAAATCAGCTAAGGTCACCTATTTCTGAGGGAGGAGAATCTAAACAGGATAGCCAAAATCAGCTAAGGTCACCTATGTCTGAGGAAGGAGAACTAAACAGGATAGCCAAAATCAGCTAAGATCACCTATGTTTGAGGGAGGAGAACTAAACAGGATAGTCAAAATCAGCTAAGGTCACCTATGTCTGAGGGAGGAGAACTAAACAGGATAGCCAAAATCAGCTAAGGTGACCTATGTCTGAGGGAGGAGAACTAAACAGGATAGCCAAAATCAACTAAGATCACCTATATCTGAGGGAGGAGAACTAAACAGGATAGCCAAATTCAGCTAAGGTTACCTATGTCTGAGGGAGAAGAACTAAACAGGATAGCCAAAATCAGCTAAGGTCAACTATGTCTGAGGGAGGAGAACTAAACAGGATAGTCAAAATCAGCTAAGGTCACCTTTGTCTGAGGGAGGAGAACCTAAACAGGATAGCCAAAATCAGCTAAGGTCACCTATGTCTGAGGGAGGAGAACTAAACAGGATAGCCAAAATCAGCTAAGGTCACCAATGTCTGAGGGAGGAGAACCTAAACAGGATAGCCAAAATCAGCTAAGGTCACCTATGTTTGAGGGAGGAGAACTAAACAGGATAGCTAAAATCAGCTCAGGTCACCTATATCTGAAGGAGGAGAACAAAACAAGATAACCAAAATCAGCTAAGGTCAGCTATGTCTGAGAGAGGAGAACCTAAACAGGATAGCCAAAATCAGCTAAGATCACCTATGTCTGAGGGAGGAGACCTAAACAGGATAGTCAAAATCAGCTAAGGTTACCTATGTCTGAGGGAGGAGAACTAAACAGGACAGCCAAAATCAGCTATGGTCAGCTATGTCTGAGGGGGAGAACTAAACAGGATAGCCAAAATCATCTAAGGTCACCTATGTCTGAGGGAGGAGAACTAAACAGGATAGCCAAAATCAGCTAAGGTCAGCTATGTCTGAGGGAGGAGAACTAAACAGGATAGCCAAAATCAGCTAAGGTCACCTATGTCTGAGGGAGGAGAACTAAACAGGATAGCCAAAATCAGCTAAGGTCACCAATGTCTGAGGGAGGAGAACCTAAACAGGATAGCCAAAATCAGCTAAGGTCACCTATGTTTGAGGGAGGAGAACTAAACAGGATAGCTAAAATCAGCTCAGGTCACCTATATCTGAAGGAGGAGAACAAAACAAGATAACCAAAATCAGCTAAGGTCAGCTATGTCTGAGAGAGGAGAACCTAAACAGGATAGCCAAAATCAGCTAAGATCACCTATGTCTGAGGGAGGAGACCTAAACAGGATAGTCAAAATCAGCTAAGGTTACCTATGTCTGAGGGAGGAGAACTAAACAGGACAGCCAAAATCAGCTATGGTCAGCTATGTCTGAGGGGGAGAACTAAACAGGATAGCCAAAATCATCTAAGGTCACCTATGTCTGAGGGAGGAGAACTAAACAGGATAGCCAAAATCAGCTAAGGTCAGCTATGTCTGAGGGAGGAGAACTAAACAGGATAGCCAAAATCAGCTAAGGTCACCTATGTCTGAGGGAGGAGAACTAAACAGGATAGCCAAAATCAGCTAAGGTCACCTATTTCCGAGGGAGGAGAATCTAAACAGGATAGCCAAAATCAGCTAAGGTCACCTATGTCTGAGGAAGGAGAACTAAACAGGATAGCCAAAATCAGCTAAGATCACCTATGTTTGATGGAGGAGAACTAAACAGGATAGTCAAAATCAGCTAAGGTCACCTATGTCTGAGGGAGGAGAACTAAACAGGATAGCCAAAATCAGCTAAGGTGACCTATGTCTGAGGGAGGAGAACTAAACAGGATAGCCAAAATCAACTAAGATCACCTATATCTGAGGGAGGAGAACTAAACAGGATAGCCAAATTCAGCTAAGGTTACCTATGTCTGAGGGAGAAGAACTAAACAGGATAGCCAAAATCAGCTAAGGTCAACTATGTCTGAGGGAGGAGAACTAAACAGGATAGTCAAAATCAGCTAAGGTCACCTTTGTCTGAGGGAGGAGAACCTAAACAGGATAGCCAAAATCAGCTAAGATCACCTATGTCTGAGGGAGGAGAACCTAAACAGGATTGCCAAAATCAGCTAAGGTCACCTATATCTGAGGGAGGAGAACTAAACAGGATAGTCAAAATCAGCTAAGGTCACCTATGTCTGAGAGAGGAGAACCTAAACTGGATAGCCAAAATCAGCTTAGGTCACCTATGTCTGAAGGAGGAGAACTAAACAGGATAGCCAAAATCAGCTAAGGTCAGCTATGTCTGAAGGAGGAAAACCTTAACAGGATAGCCAAAATCAGCTAAGGTCACCTATGTCTGAGGGAGGAGAACTAAACAGGATAGCCAAAATCAGCTACGGTCAGCTATGTCTGAGGGAGGAGAACTAAACAGGATAGCCAAAATCAGCTAAGCTCACCTATGTCTGAGGGAGGAGAACTAAACAAGATAGCCAAAATCAGCTAAGGTCACCTATGTCTGAGGGAGGAGAACCTAAACAGGATAGCCAAAATCAGCTAAGGTCAGCTATGTCTGAGGGAGGAGAACTAAACAGGATAGCCAAAATTCAGCTAATGTCACCTATGTCTGAGGGAGGAGAACTAAATAGGATAGCCAAAATCAGCTAAGGTCACCTATGTCTGAGGGAGGAGAGCTAAATAGGATAGCCAAAATCAGCTAAGGTCACCTATGTCTGAGGGAGGAGAACTAAACAGGATAGCCAAAATCAGCTAAGGTCACCAATGTCTGAGGGAGGAGAACTAAACAGGATAGCCAAAATCAGCTAAGGTCAGCTATGTCTGAGGGAGGAGAACTAAACAGGATAGCCAAAATCAGCTAAGCTCACCTATGTCTGAGGGAGGAGAACCTAAACAGGATAGCCAAAATCAGCTAATGTTACCTATGTCTGAGGGAGGAGAACTAAACAGGATAGCCAAAATCAACTAAGGTCACCTATGTCTGAGGGAGGAGAACCTAAACAAGATAGCCAAAATCAGCTAAGGTCACCAATGTCTGAGGGAGGAGAACTAAACAGGAGAGCCAATATCAGCTAAGGTCAACTATGTCTGATGGAGGAGAACAAAACAGGATAGCCAAAATCAGCTAAGGTCACCTATGTCTGAGGGAAGAGAACTAAACAGGATAGCCAAAATCAGCCAAGGTCACCTATGTCTGAGGGAGGAGAATCTAAACAGGATAGCTAAAATCAGCTAAGGTCACCTATGTCTGAGGGAGGAGAACTAAACAGGATAGCCAAAATCAGCTAAGGTCACCTATGTCTGAGGGAGGAGAACTAAACAGGATACCCAAAATCAGCTATGGTCACCTATGTCTGAGGGAGGAGAACTAAACAGGATAGCCAACATCAGCTAAGGTCAGCTATGTCTGAGGGAGGAGAACTAAACAGGATAGCCAACATCGGCTAATGTCACCTATGTCTGAGGGAGGAGAACTAAACAGGATAGCCAAAATCAGCTAAGGTTACCTATGTCTGAGGGAGGAGAACTAAACAGAATAGCCAAAATCAGCTATGGTCACCTATGTCTGAGGGAGGAGAACTAAATAGGATAACCAAAATCAGCTAAGGTCACCTATGTCTGAGGGAGGAGAACCTAAACAGGATAGCCAAAATCAGCTATGGTCACCTATGTCTGAGGGAGGAGAACTAAACAGGATAACCAAAATCAGTTAAGATTACCTATGTCTGAGGGAGGAGAACCTAAACAGGATAGCCAAAATCAGCTAAGGTTACCTATGTCTGAGGTAGGAGAACTAAACAGGATAGCCAAAATCAGCTAAGGTCACCTATGTCTGAGGGAGGAGAACTAAACAGGATAGCCAAAATCAGCTAAGATCAGCTATGTCTGAGGGAGGAGAACTAAACAGGATCGCCAAAATCAGCTAAGGTGACCTATGTCTGAGGGAGGAGAACCTAAACAGGATAGCCAAAATCAGCTAAGGTCACCTATGTCTGAGGGAGGAGAACTAAACAGGATAGCCAAAATCAGCTAAGATCACCTATGTCTGAGGGAGGAGAACTAAACAGGATAGCCAAAATCAGCTAAGGTCACCTATGTCTGAGGGAGGAGAACTAAACAGGATAGCCAAAATCAGCTAAGGTCAGCTATTTCTGAGGGAGGAGAACTAAACAGGATAGCCAAAATCAGCTAATGTCACCTATGTCTGAGGGAGGAGAACTAAACAGGATAGCCAAAATCAGCTAAGGTCACCAATGTCTGAGGTAGGAGAACTAAACAGGATAGCCAAAATCAGCTAAGGTCACCTATGTCTGAGGGAGGAGAACTAAACAGGATAGCCAAAATCAGCTAAGGTCAGCTATGTCTGAGGGAGGAGAACTAAACAGGATCGCCAAAATCAGCTAAGGTGACCTATGTCTGAGGGAGGAGAACCTAAACAGGATAGCCAAAATCAGCTAAGGTCACCTATGTCTGAGGGAGGAGAACTAAACAGGATAGCCAAAATCAGCTAAGATCACCTATGTCTGAGGGAGGAGAACTAAGCAGGATAGCCAAAATCAGCTAAGGTCACCTATGTCTGAGGGAGGAGAACTAAACAGGATAGCCAAAATCAGCTAAGGTCAGCTATTTCTGAGGGAGGAGAACTAAACAGGATAGCCAAAATCAGCTAATGTCACCTATGTCTGAGGGAGGAGAACTAAACAGGATAGCCAAAATCAGCTAAGGTCACCTATGTCTGAGGGAGGAGAACTAAACAGGATAGCCAAAATCAGCTAAGGTCACCAATGTCTGAGGGAGGAGAACCTAAACAGGATAGCCAAAATCAGCTAAGGTCACCTATGTTTGAGGGAGGAGAACTAAACAGGATAGCTAAAATCAGCTCAGGTCACCTATATCTGAAGGAGGAGAAGAAAACAAGATAACCAAAATCAGCTAAGGTCAGCTATGTCTGAGAGAGGAGAACCTAAACAGGATAGCCAAAATCAGCTAAGATCACCTATGTCTGAGGGAGGAGACCTAAACAGGATAGTCAAAATCAGCTAAGGTTACCTATGTCTGAGGGAGGAGAACTAAACAGGACAGCCAAAATCAGCTATGGTCAGCTATGTCTGAGGGGGAGAACTAAACAGGATAGCCAAAATCATCTAAGGTCACCTATGTCTGAGGGAGGAGAACTAAACAGGATAGCCAAAATCAGCTAAGGTCAGCTATGTCTGAGGGAGGAGAACTAAACAGGATAGCCAAAATCAGCTAAGGTCACCTATGTCTGAGGGAGGAGAACTAAACAGGATAGCCAAAATCAGCTAAGGTCACCTATTTCTGAGGGAGGAGAATCTAAACAGGATAGCCAAAATCAGCTAAGGTCACCTATGTCTGAGGAAGGAGAACTAAACAGGATAGCCAAAATCAGCTAAGATCACCTATGTTTGAGGGAGGAGAACTAAACAGGATAGTCAAAATCAGCTAAGGTCACCTATGTCTGAGGGAGGAGAACTAAACAGGATAGCCAAAATCAGCTAAGGTGACCTATGTCTGAGGGAGGAGAACTAAACAGGATAGCCAAAATCAACTAAGATCACCTATATCTGAGGGAGGAGAACTAAACAGGATAGCCAAATTCAGCTAAGGTTACCTATGTCTGAGGGAGAAGAACTAAACAGGATAGCCAAAATCAGCTAAGGTCAACTATGTCTGAGGGAGGAGAACTAAACAGGATAGTCAAAATCAGCTAAGGTCACCTTTGTCTGAGGGAGGAGAACCTAAACAGGATAGCCAAAATCAGCTAAGGTCACCTATGTCTGAGGGAGGAGAACTAAACAGGATAGCCAAAATCAGCTAAGGTCACCAATGTCTGAGGGAGGAGAACCTAAACAGGATAGCCAAAATCAGCTAAGGTCACCTATGTTTGAGGGAGGAGAACTAAACAGGATAGCTAAAATCAGCTCAGGTCACCTATATCTGAAGGAGGAGAACAAAACAAGATAACCAAAATCAGCTAAGGTCAGCTATGTCTGAGAGAGGAGAACCTAAACAGGATAGCCAAAATCAGCTAAGATCACCTATGTCTGAGGGAGGAGACCTAAACAGGATAGTCAAAATCAGCTAAGGTTACCTATGTCTGAGGGAGGAGAACTAAACAGGACAGCCAAAATCAGCTATGGTCAGCTATGTCTGAGGGGGAGAACTAAACAGGATAGCCAAAATCATCTAAGGTCACCTATGTCTGAGGGAGGAGAACTAAACAGGATAGCCAAAATCAGCTAAGGTCAGCTATGTCTGAGGGAGGAGAACTAAACAGGATAGCCAAAATCAGCTAAGGTCACCTATGTCTGAGGGAGGAGAACTAAACAGGATAGCCAAAATCAGCTAAGGTCACCTATTTCTGAGGGAGGAGAATCTAAACAGGATAGCCAAAATCAGCTAAGGTCACCTATGTCTGAGGAAGGAGAACTAAACAGGATAGCCAAAATCAGCTAAGATCACCTATGTTTGAGGGAGGAGAACTAAACAGGATAGTCAAAATCAGCTAAGGTCACCTATGTCTGAGGGAGGAGAACTAAACAGGATAGCCAAAATCAGCTAAGGTGACCTATGTCTGAGGGAGGAGAACTAAACAGGATAGCCAAAATCAACTAAGATCACCTATATCTGAGGGAGGAGAACTAAACAGGATAGCCAAATTCAGCTAAGGTTACCTATGTCTGAGGGAGAAGAACTAAACAGGATAGCCAAAATCAGCTAAGGTCAACTATGTCTGAGGGAGGAGAACTAAACAGGATAGTCAAAATCAGCTAAGGTCACCTTTGTCTGAGGGAGGAGAACCTAAACAGGATAGCCAAAATCAGCTAAGATCACCTATGTCTGAGGGAGGAGAACCTAAACAGGATTGCCAAAATCAGCTAAGGTCACCTATATCTGAGGGAGGAGAACTAAACAGGATAGTCAAAATCAGCTAAGGTCACCTATGTCTGAGAGAGGAGAACCTAAACTGGATAGCCAAAATCAGCTTAGGTCACCTATGTCTGAAGGAGGAGAACTAAACAGGATAGCCAAAATCAGCTAAGGTCAGCTATGTCTGAAGGAGGAAAACCTTAACAGGATAGCCAAAATCAGCTAAGGTCACCTATGTCTGAGGGAGGAGAACTAAACAGGATAGCCAAAATTAGCTAAGGTCAGCTATGTCTGAGGGAGGAGAATTAAACAGGATAGCCAAAATCAGCTAAGGTCAGCTATGTCTGAGGGAGGAGAACCTAAAAAAGATAGCCAAAATCAGCTAAGGTCACCTATGTCTGAGGGATGAGAACTAAACAGGATAGCCAGAATCAGCTAAGGTCACCTATGTCTGAGGGAGAAGAATTAAACAGGATAGCCAAAATCAGCTAAGGTCACCTATGTCTGAGGGAGAAGAATTAAACAGGATAGCCAAAATCAGCTAAGGTCACCTATGTCTGAGGGAGGAGAACATTAGTTTTGATAATAATTAATTACTTAGGAACTGTGAATTTCAAATACATGTTTTGTGTAATCCCTTTTTGTGAGTATTTTATCTAAATAAAAATTGTAGATATCTACTTTAGCGCTCACGATGAGCTTGTGGAATAACCATCATCAGGTACGCTGATAGTCAAGAGATTGGAAAGCCTGGAATAACCATCATCAGGTACGCTGATAGTCAAGAGATTGGAAAGCCTGGAATAACCATCATCAGGTACGCTGATAGTCAAGAGATTGGAAAGCCTGGAATAACCATCATCAGGTACGCTGATAGTCAAGAGATTGGAAAGCCTGGAATAACCATCATCAGGTACGCTGATAGTCAAGAGATTGGAAAGATAAACAATTTAAACGATTTTTTTAGAGCAAATAAACCAAAGATAGCCAAAATAGTCTAAATCTATTTATGCCTTAAGTTTACTTAATTAGAAATTGCACATTACTATATATGATCTGAGCTTTATTTGTCGTATTCCTAGCACAGGGTGTAACATTATTTATTCTATAATATATTTATACTAATAGTAAAATTACATAGACAGCCAAATGAATAAAAAAGGCTATTGACTCCGATAGCGCGGAAAATGCCTCGTGCGGCATATTTTTTAGAAAAGGGAAAAGCCGATATGTATATCGTCCAATCAAATCGCAATTTTAAATTCTAAATTTAAAAAATTTGAATTTCAAAACTTAAAAATTTTCAAAAAATTTCAAAAATTTCAAAGAAAATTCAAAATTTTCATAAGATTTCAAAATTTTATAAGATTGCTGATGACTAATTTATGCATTGTATCTACTTTATTTTCTCTCTCGTGTTACTCTACAATTGATTTATATAAGATAACAATCATAGTTAACCGTATTGTAGAGAACAATAATCAGTTACTATTACTATTAGATAATCGTATGGTACGGAAACGCAGGTTGATTTAATTGTCGTAGTAATGATCATCTAAAGATTTATTTGGCTAGTCCTCTGATGTTTTGTCAGGGAGATGTCAATTAAAGATCAACTAAAACAATTCAATAAAGCAGGCCAAACATTGATTCTTGATTCAAAATGTCTTGTTTCTACAATGTATAACGATGACTTTGTAATGTATCAAAGTTATTGCTAAATGCTTCATCCAAAATATACACCACAACGGATATATAAACACCCTAGTCATAAGTATAACTAAACACTTCAGCACACATATAGCTGAACACCTTGGCAAAATGTATTTAAAATTAAACACTTCAGGAAACGCATAATCAACCATCTTAGTAAAATGTATTTATCATCAAACGTATAGATAAACACCTTAGTGAAATATATTCATAACTAAACACTTTATCAAAAGTATAGATAAACACAATAATCAAATGTATTTAAAATTAAACACCTCAGCAAACACGTAATTAAGCATCTTGGTAAAATGTATTTATGACTAAACACTTCAGCAAACGTATAGCTAAACATCTTAGTAAAATGTATTTATGACTAAACTCTTTTGTAAAAATATGGCTAAACATTTAAATTAACGTGTAACTGAACATTTTAGCAAAACAAGTATTACTAATCATTTCAACAAAGGTATAAATAAAAACCAATACAACAAAGGTAGGTATCTATTCATCATACGAATGATGTATTCAATAGCCTTCTGTCAGAAATGTTTGAAGATGCCGAAGGGGTAATCAGAAATCGTATATAGAAGATGAATAGACAACATAATGGCCAAGGGGGAAAGAACAAAAGGATAAACAACGATCTACAAAACATACATATAAAACTATAGATCGAGTAACATGAACCCCACAACAAAGGTAGGAATATATCCATCATGCGAATCTAATATTTAGTATTTGATAGCCCTCTGTGAGAAATGTTTCAAGATATCAAAGGGCTATTCAGAAACCGTATATAGAAGAAGGATGGACAACACAATGGCCAAGGGGGAAAGAACAAGTACACCAATCATTACATACAAAGCTAAAGATCGAGCAACATGAACTCCACAACAACACTAAGACTATATCAATCATGCAAATTTAATATTAAGTATAAAATAGCCCTCTATGACAAATGTTTGAAGATACCAAAGGGGTAATTATAAACCGTAAGTCGAAGATGGGCAGACAATACAATGGGCAACAGAAAAAGGGAGAAAGAGACAAACAATATATACAAAACATTACACAGAAAACTACAGCGCAACATGATCCCACTGACTTCTGAAGAATTGACTCTTGATTACAATATAGACAATACAATGTTATTATGGTTGCTGTTCTGCAAGCGTACTTTGTATTCCTGAGATATGGTACTTTTCATATCAACAGTTGATTTACAAATAAGATTATTCTCTCTCTCTCTCTCTCTCTCTCTCTCTCTCTCTCTCTCTCTCTCTCTGTATCGACTTCGATATTTGATTTTTGAATTGTTCCGATAGAGTGGTGTTTTTTGTGTTTCGTTTTATTCTGACAAAGTCGTATTTTTTTTGTTCCTTTCTATTCTGACAGTGTGCTATGCTTTTTGTGTTTCTTTTTATTCTGACAGTGTGCTATATTTTTTGTGTTCCTCTTTATTCTGACAGTGTGCTATATTGTTTGTGTTCCTTTTTATTCTGACAGTGTGCTATATTTTTTGTGTTCCTCTTTATTCTGACAGTGTGCTATATTTTTGTGTTCTTTTTATTCTGACAGTGTGCTATATTTTTTGTGTTCCTCTTTATTCTGACAGTGTGCTATATTTTTTGTGTTCCTCTTTATTCTGACAGTGTGCTATATTTTTTGCGTTCCTCTTTATTCTGACAGTGTGCTATATTTTTTGTGTTCCTCTTTATTCTGACAGTGTGCTATATTTTTTGCGTTCCTCTTTATTCTGACAGTGTGCTATATTTTTTGTGTTCCTTTTTATTCTGACAGTGTGCTATATTTTTTGTGTTCCTCTTTATTCTGACAGTGTGCTATATTTTTGTGTTCCTTTTTATTCTGACAGTGTGCTATATTTTTTGTGTTCCTCTTTATTCTGACAGTGTGCTATATTTTTTGTGTTCCTCTTTATTCTGACAGTGTGCTATATTTTTTGTGTTCCTCTTTATTCTGACAGTGTGGTATATTGTTTGTGTTCCTTTTTATTCTGACAGTGTGCTATATTTTTTGTGTTCCTCTTTATTCTGACAGTGTGCTATATTTTTTGTGTTCCTTTTTATTCTGACAGTGTGCTATATTTTTGCGTTCCTCTTTATTCTGACAGTGTGCTATTTTTTTGTGTTCCTCTTTATTCTGACAGTGTGGTATATTGTTTGTGTTCCTTTTTATTCTGACAGTGTGCTATATTTTTTGTGTTCCTCTTTATTCTGACAGTGTGCTATATTTTTTGTGTTCCTTTTTATTCTGACAGTGTGCTATATTTTTGCGTTCCTCTTTATTCTGACAGTGTGCTATATTTTTTGTGTTCCTTTTTATTCTGACAGTGTGCTATATTTTTTGTGTTCCTCTTTATTCTGACAGTGTGCTATATTTTTGTGTTCCTTTTTATTCTGACAGTGTGCTATATTTTTTGTGTTCCTCTTTATTCTGACAGTGTGCTATATTTTTTGTGTTCCTCTTTATTCTGACAGTGTGCTATATTTTTTGTGTTCCTCTTTATTCTGACAGTGTGCTATATTTTTTGTGTTCCTTTTTATTCTGACAGTGTGCTATATTTTTGTGTTCCTTTTTATTCTGACAGTGTGCTATATTTTTGTGTTCCTTTTTATTCTGACAGTGTGCTATATTTTTTGTGTTTCTTTTTATTCTGACAGTGTGGAATGTTTTTGTGTTCCTTTCTATTCTGACAGTGTGGTATATTGTTTGTGTTCCTTTCTATTCTGACAGTGTGGTATATTATTTGAGTTCCTTTCTATTCTGACAGTGTGGTATATTATTTGAGTTCGTTTCTATTCTGACAGTGTGGTATATTATTTGAGTTCCTTTCTATTCTGACAGTGTGGTATATTATTTGAGTTCCTTTCTATTCTGACAGTGTGGTATATTATTTGAGTTCCTTTCTATTCTGACAGTGTGGTATATTATTTGAGTTCCTTTCTATTCTGACAGTGTGGTATATTTTGTGTGTTCCTTTCTATTCTGACTGTGCTATATTTTTTGTGTTTCTTTTTATTCTGACAGTGTGCTATATTTTTTGTTTTTCGTTTCTCTTCAATAAAATAAAATTATAAATAAAACCGGTCAAATAAGATAATATCATATCTCCACAATTACAAAGGTATTAAAAATCCAATAATAGTAGGATGTTGAAATGTAAATAAGACTTAGTTTGTTTAACTAACAATTAAACCCATTCATAGTTCTATTAATCTAATTGACTGTAATTGGTAAAGATAAATATATCAATAATTTAGGGGTAAATCATTTAAAAAAATCATTTCAAACAATTACAACTTTAATGTTATAGTATCAACTTAATGTAAGATTATTTATGTTAGATAACTTCTATGTATATAACCTTGTACAAATGTCATTAATTATTGATGTTAAATGTTTTAATGCTCAGGGAGGCTGTTGTTTCATTTATTATTGATATTGACGGTTTTAATGCTCAGGGAGGCTTCTGTGTCATTAATTAAATGTTACACACTATTACAAATCAATTCTGTCCCTTTATTGTTCTGCTCTCCTTAAACCCAATGATAAATGGCATAAATGATTTACAATAATCTTATCTGTCGAATTTGAAGTGATTATCGGATGAATAACACAATATAATTATGTTGTTTATTGTGGAAGGGTTATATATAACCGCTCTATGGTCAAACACAGCAGTGATATATATGATATTTCTGTTCTTAATAACAGTAGTATACCTAATCTTCCAATGGTCAAACACAGCAGTGATATATATGATCTTTCTGTTCTTAATAACAGTAGTATACCTAATCTTCCTATGGTTAAACACAGCAGTGATATATATGATCTTTCTGTTCTTAATAACAGTAGTATACCTAATCTTCCTATGGTTAAACACAGCAGTGATATATATGATCTTTCTGTTCTTAATAACAGTAGTATACCTAATCTTCCTATGGTTAAATACAGCAGTGATATATATGATCTTTCTGTTCTTAATAACAGTAGTATACCTAATCTTCCTATGGTCAAACACAGCAGTGATATATATGATCTTTCTGTTCTTAATAACAGTAGTATACCTAATCTTCCTATGGTCAAACACAGCAGTGATATATATAATCTTTCTGTTCTTAATAACAGTAGTATACCTAATCTTCCAATGATCAAACACAGCAGTGATATATATGATCTTTCTGTTCTTAATAACAGTAGTATACCTAATCTTCCTATGGTCAAACACAGCAGTGATATATATGATCTTTCTGTTCTTAATAACAGTAGTATACCTAATCTTCCAATGATCAAACACAGCAGTGATATATATGATCTTTCTGTTCTTAATAACAGTAGTATACCTAATCTTCCTATGGTCAAACACAGCAGTGATATATATGATCTTTCTGTTCTTAATAACAGTAGTATACCTAATCTTCCTATGGTCAAACACAGCAGTGATATATATGATCTTTCTGTTCTTAATAACAGTAGTATACCTAATCTTCCTATGGTCAAACACAGCAGTGATATATATGATCTTTCTGTTCTTAATAACAGTAGTATACCTAATCTTCCTATGGTCAAACACAGCAGTGATATATATGATCTTTCTGTTCTTAATAACAGTAGTATACCTAATCTTCCTATGGTCAAACACAGCAGTGATATATATGATCTTTCTGTTCTTAATAACAGTAGTATACCTAATCTTCCTATGGTTAAACACAGCAGTGATACATATGATCTTTCTGTTCTTAATAACAGTAGTATACCTAATCTTCCAATGGTCAAACACAGCAGTGATATATATGATCTTTCTGTTCTTAATAACAGTAGTATACCTAATCTTCCTATGGTCAAACACAGCAGTGATATATATGATCTTTCTGTTCTTAATAACAGTAGTATACCTAATCTTCCTATGGTCAAACACAGCAGTGATATATATGATCTTTCTGTTCTTAATAACAGTAGTATACCTAATCTTCCTATGGTCAAACACAGCAGTGATATATATGATCTTTCTGTTCTTAATAACAGTAGTATACCTAATCTTCCTATGGTCAAACATAGCAGTGATATATATGATCTTTCTGTTCTTAATAACAGTAGTATACCTAATCTTCCTATGGTCAAACACAGCAGTGATATATATGATCTTTCTGTTCTTAATAACAGTAGTATACCTAATCTTCCAATGATCAAACACAGCAGTGATATATATGATCTTTCTGTTCTTAATAACAGTAGTATACCTAATCTTCCAATGATCAAACACAGCAGTGATATATATGATCTTTCTGTTCTTAATAACAGTAGTATACCTAATCTTCCTATGGTTAAACACAGCAGTGATATATATGATCTTTCTGTTCTTAATAACAGTAGTATACCTAATCTTCCTATGGTCAAACACAGCAGTGATATATATGATCTTTCTGTTCTTAATAACAGTAGTATACCTAATCTTCCAATGATCAAACACAGCAGTGATATATATGATCTTTCTGTTCTTAATAACAGTAGTATACCTAATCTTCCAATGATCAAACACAGCAGTGATATATATGATCTTTCTGTTCTTAATAACAGTAGTATACCTAATCTTCCTATGGTTAAACACAGCAGTGATATATATGATCTTTCTGTTCTTAATAACAGTAGTATACCTAATCTTCCTATGGTCAAACACAGCAGTGATATATATGATCTTTCTGTTCTTAATAACAGTAGTATACCTAATCTTCCAATGGTCAAACATAGCAGTGATATATATGATCTTTCTGTTCTTAATAACAGTAGTATACCTAATCTTCCTATGGTTAAACACAGCAGTGATATATATGATCTTTCTGTTCTTAATAACAGTAGTATACCTAATCTTCCTATGGTCAAACACAGCAGTGATATATATGATCTTTCTGTTCTTAATAACAGTAGTATACCTAATCTTCCAATGGTCAAACATAGCAGTGATATATATGATCTTTCTGTTCTTAATAACAGTAGTATACCTAATCTTCCTATGGTCAAACACAGCAGTGATATATATGATCTTTCTGTTCTTAATAACAGTAGTATACCTAATCTTCCTATGGTTAAACACAGCAGTGATATATATGATCTTTCTGTTCTTAATAACAGTAGTATACCTAATCTTCCTATGGTCAAACACAGCAGTGATATATATGATCTTTCTGTTCTTAATAACAGTAGTATACCTAATCTTCCTATGGTCAAACACAGCAGTGATATATATGATCTTTCTGTTCTTAATAACAGTAGTATACCTAATCTTCCTATGGTCAAACACAGCAGTGATACATATGATCTTTCTGTTCTTAATAACAGTAGTATACCTAATCTTCCAATGATCAAACACAGCAGTGATATATATGATCTTTCTGTTCTTAATAACAGTAGTATACCTAATCTTCCAATGGTCAAACATAGCAGTGATACATATGATCTTACTGTTCTTAATAACAGTAGTATACCTAATCTTCCTATGGTCAAACACAGCAGTGATATATATGATCTTTCTGTTCTTAATAACAGTAGTATACCTAATCTTCCTATGGTCAAACACAGCAGTGATATATATTATCTTTCTGTTCTTAATAACAGTAATATACCTAATCTTCCTATGGTCAAACATAGCAGTGATACATCTGATCTTTCTGTTCTTAATAACAGTAGTATACCTAATCTTCCTATGGTTAAACACAGCAGTGATACATATGATCTTTCTGTTCTTAATAACAGTAGTATACCTAATCTTCCAATGGTCAAACACAGCAGTGATATATATGATCTTTCTGTTCTTAATAACAGTAGTATACCTAATCTTCCTATGATCAAACACAGCAGTGATATATATGATCTTTCTGTTCTTAATAACAGTAGTATACCTAATCTTCCTATGGTCAAACACAGCAGTGATATATATGATCTTTCTGTTCTTAATAACAGTAGTATACCTAATCTTCCTATGGTCAAACACAGCAGTGATATATATGATCTTTCTGTTCTTAATAACAGTAGTATACCTAATCTTCCTATGATCAAACACAGCAGTGATATATATGATCTTTCTGTTCTTAATAACAGTAGTATACCTAATCTTCCAATGGTCAAACACAGCAGTGATATATATGATCTTTCTGTTCTTAATAACAGTAGTATACCTAATCTTCCAATGATCAAACACAGCAGTGATATATATGATCTTTCTGTTCTTAATAACAGTAGTATACCTAATCTTCCAATGGTCAAACACAACAGTGATATATATCATCTTTCTGTTCTTAATAACAGTAGTATACCTAATCTTCCTATGGTCAAACACAGCAGTGATATATATGATCTTTCTGTTCTTAATAACAGTAGTATACCTAATCTTCCTATGGTCAAAAACAGCAGTGATATATATGATCTTTCTGTTCTTAATAACAGTAGTATACCTAATCTTCCTATGGTCAAACACAGCAGTGATATATATGATCTTTCTGTTCTTAATAACAGTAGTATACCTAATCTTCCTATGGTCAAACACAGCAGTGATATATATGATCTTTCTGTTCTTAATAACAGTAGTATACCTAATCTTCCTATGGTCAAACACAGCAGTGATATATATGATCTTTCTGTTCTTAATAACAGTAGTATACCTAATCTTCCAATGATCAAACACAGCAGTGATATATATGATCTTTCTGTTCTTAATAACAGTAGTATACCTAATCTTCCAATGATCAAACACAGCAGTGATATATATGATCTTTCTGTTCTTAATAACAGTAGTATACCTAATCTTCCTATGGTTAAACACAGCAGTGATATATATGATCTTTCTGTTCTTAATAACAGTAGTATACCTAATCTTCCTATGGTCAAACACAGCAGTGATATATATGATCTTTCTGTTCTTAATAACAGTAGTATACCTAATCTTCCAATGGTCAAACATAGCAGTGATATATATGATCTTTCTGTTCTTAATAACAGTAGTATACCTAATCTTCCTATGGTTAAACACAGCAGTGATATATATGATCTTTCTGTTCTTAATAACAGTAGTATACCTAATCTTCCTATGGTCAAACACAGCAGTGATATATATGATCTTTCTGTTCTTAATAACAGTAGTATACCTAATCTTCCAATGGTCAAACATAGCAGTGATATATATGATCTTTCTGTTCTTAATAACAGTAGTATACCTAATCTTCCTATGGTCAAACACAGCAGTGATATATATGATCTTTCTGTTCTTAATAACAGTAGTATACCTAATCTTCCTATGGTTAAACACAGCAGTGATATATATGATCTTTCTGTTCTTAATAACAGTAGTATACCTAATCTTCCTATGGTCAAACACAGCAGTGATATATATGATCTTTCTGTTCTTAATAACAGTAGTATACCTAATCTTCCTATGGTCAAACACAGCAGTGATATATATGATCTTTCTGTTCTTAATAACAGTAGTATACCTAATCTTCCTATGGTCAAACACAGCAGTGATATATATGATCTTTCTGTTCTTAATAACAGTAGTATACCTAATCTTCCTATGGTCAAACACAGCAGTGATACATATGATCTTTCTGTTCTTAATAACAGTAGTATACCTAATCTTCCAATGATCAAACACAGCAGTGATATATATGATCTTTCTGTTCTTAATAACAGTAGTATACCTAATCTTCCAATGGTCAAACATAGCAGTGATACATATGATCTTACTGTTCTTAATAACAGTAGTATACCTAATCTTCCTATGGTCAAACACAGCAGTGATATATATGATCTTTCTGTTCTTAATAACAGTAGTATACCTAATCTTCCTATGGTCAAACACAGCAGTGATATATATTATCTTTCTGTTCTTAATAACAGTAATATACCTAATCTTCCTATGGTCAAACATAGCAGTGATACATCTGATCTTTCTGTTCTTAATAACAGTAGTATACCTAATCTTCCTATGGTTAAACACAGCAGTGATACATATGATCTTTCTGTTCTTAATAACAGTAGTATACCTAATCTTCCTATGGTCAAACACAGCAGTGATATATATGATCTTTCTGTTCTTAATAACAGTAGTATACCTAATCTTCCTATGATCAAACACAGCAGTGATATATATGATCTTTCTGTTCTTAATAACAGTAGTATACCTAATCTTCCTATGGTCAAACACAGCAGTGATATATATGATCTTTCTGTTCTTAATAACAGTAGTATACCTAATCTTCCTATGGTCAAACACAGCAGTGATATATATGATCTTTCTGTTCTTAATAACAGTAGTATACCTAATCTTCCTATGATCAAACACAGCAGTGATATATATGATCTTTCTGTTCTTAATAACAGTAGTATACCTAATCTTCCAATGGTCAAACACAGCAGTGATATATATGATCTTTCTGTTCTTAATAACAGTAGTATACCTAATCTTCCAATGATCAAACACAGCAGTGATATATATGATCTTTCTGTTCTTAATAACAGTAGTATACCTAATCTTCCAATGGTCAAACAAAACAGTGATATATATCATCTTTCTGTTCTTAATAACAGTAGTATACCTAATCTTCCTATGGTCAAACACAGCAGTGATATATATGATCTTTCTGTTCTTAATAACAGTAGTATACCTAATCTTCCTATGGTCAAACACAGCAGTGATATATATGATCTTTCTGTTCTTAATAACAGTAGTATACCTAATCTTCCTATGGTCAAACACAGCAGTGATATATATGATCTTTCTGTTCTTAATAACAGTAGTATACCTAATCTTCCTATGGTCAAACACAGCAGTGATATATATGATCTTTCTGTTCTTAATAACAGTAGTATACCTAATCTTCCTATGGTCAAACACAGCAGTGATATATATGATCTTTCTGTTCTTAATAACAGTAGTATACCTAATCTTCCTATGGTCAAACACAGCAGTGATATATATGATCTTTCTGTTCTTAATAACAGTAGTATACCTAATCTTCCAATGATTAAACACAGCAGTGATATATATGATCTTTCTGTTCTTAATAACAGTAGTATACCTAATCTTCCAATGATCAAACACAGCAGTGATATATATGATCTTTCTGTTCTTAATAACGGTAGTATACCTAATCTTCCAATGGTCAAACACAGCAGTGATATATATGATCTTTCTGTTCTTAATAACAGTAGTATACCTAATCTTCCTATGGTCAAACACAGCAGTGATATATATGATCTTTCTGTTCTTATTAACAGTAGTATACCTAATCTTCCTATGGTCAAACACAGCAGTGATATATATGATCTTTCTGTTCTTAATGACAGTAGTATACCTAATCTTCCTATGGTCAAACACAGCAGTGATATATATGATCTTTCTGTTCTTAATAACAGTAGTATACCTAATCTTCCTATGGTCAAACACAGCAGTGATATATATGATCTTTCTGTTCTTAATAACAGTAGTATACCTAATCTTCCTATGGTCAAACACAGCAGTGATATATATGATCTTTCTGTTCTTAATAACAGTAGTATACCTAATCTTCCTATGGTCAAACACAGCAGTGATATATATGATCTTTCTGTTCTTAATAACAGTAGTATACCTAATCTTCCTATGGTCAAACACAGCAGTGATATATATGATCTTTCTGTTCTTAATAACAGTAGTATACCTAATCTTCCAATGATCAAACACAGCAGTGATATATATGATCTTTCTGTTCTTAATAACAGTAGTATACCTAATCTTCCTATGGTTAAACACAGCAGTGATATATATGATCTTTCTGTTCTTAATAACAGTAGTATACCTAATCTTCCAATGATCAAACACAACAGTGATATATATGATCTTTCTGTTCTTAATAACAGTAGTATACCTAATCTTCCAATGGTCAAACACAGCAGTGATATATATGATCTTTCTGTTCTTAATAACAGTAGTATACCTAATCTTCCTATGGTCAAACACAGCAGTGATACATATGATCTTTCTGTTCTTAATAACAGTAGTATACCTAATCTTCCTATGGTCAAACACAGCAGTGATATATATGATCTTTCTGTTCTTAATAACAGTAGTATACCTAATCTTCCTATGGTCAAACACAGCAGTGATATATATGATCTTTCTGTTCTTAATAACAGTAGTATACCTAATCTTCCTATGGTCAAACACAGCAGTGATATATATGATCTTTCTGTTCTTAATAACAGTAGTATACCTAATCTTCCAATGATCAAACACAGCAGTGATATATATGATCTTTCTGTTCTTAATAACAGTAGTATACCTAATCTTCCAATGGTCAAACACAGCAGTGATATATATGATCTTTCTGTTCTTTATAACAGTAGTATACCTAATCTTCCTATGGTCAAACACAGCAGTGATATATATGATCTTTCTGTTCTTAATAACAGTAGTATACCTAATCTTCCAATGATCAAACACAGCAGTGATATATATGATCTTTCTGTTCTTAATAACAGTAGTATACCTAATCTTCCAATGATCAAACACAGCAGTGATATATATGATCTTTCTGTTCTTAATAACGGTAGTATACCTAATCTTCCAATGGTCAAACACAGCAGTGATATATATGATCTTTCTGTTCTTAATAACAGTAGTATACCTAATCTTCCTATGGTCAAACACAGCAGTGATATATATGATCTTTCTGTTCTTAATAACAGTAGTATACCTAATCTTCCTATGGTCAAACACAGCAGTGATATATATGATCTTTCTGTTCTTAATGACAGTAGTATACCTAATCTTCCTATGGTCAAACACAGCAGTGATATATATGATCTTTCTGTTCTTAATAACAGTAGTATACCTAATCTTCCTATGGTTAAACACAGCAGTGATACATATGATCTTTCTGTTCTTAATAACAGTAGTATACCTAATCTTCCTATGGTTAAACACAGCAGTGATATATATGATCTTTCTGTTCTTAATAACAGTAGTATACCTAATCTTCCTATGGTCAAACACAGCAGTGATATATATGATCTTTCTGTTCTTAATAACAGTAGTATACCTAATCTTCCTATGGTTAAACACAGCAGTGATATATATGATCTTTCTGTTCTTAATAACAGTAGTATACCTAATCTTCCTATAGTCAAACACAGCAGTGATATATATGATCTTTCTGTTCTTAATAACAGTAGTATACCTAATCTTCCTATGGTCAAACACAGCAGTGATATATATGATCTTTCTGTTCTTAATAACAGTAGTATACCTAATCTTCCTATGGTCAAACACAGCAGTGATATATATGATCTTTCTGTTCTTAATAACAGTAGTATACCTAATCTTCCTATGGTCAAACACAGCAGTGATATATATGATCTTTCTGTTCTTAATAACAGTAGTATACCTAATCTTCCTATGGTCAAACACAACAGTGATATATATGATCTTTCTGTTCTTAATAACAGTAGTATACCTAATCTTCCTATGGTCAAACACAACAGTGATATATATGATCTTTCTGTTCTTAATAACAGTAGTATACCTAATCTTCCTATAGTCAAACACAGCAGTGATATATATGATCTTTCTGTTCTTAATAACAGTAGTATACCTAATCTTCCTATGGTCAAACACAGCAGTCATATATATGATCTTTCTGTTCTTAATAACAGTAGTATACCTAATCTTCCTATGGTCAAAAACAGCAGTGATATATATGATCTTTCTGTTCTTAATAACAGTAGTATACCTAATCTTCCTATGGTCAAACACAGCAGTGATATATATGATCTTTCTGTTCTTAATAACAGTAGTATACCTAATCTTCCTATGGTCAAACACAACAGTGATATATATGATCTTTCTGTTCTTAATAACAGTAGTATACCTAATCTTCCTATGGTCAAACACAGCAGTGATATATATGATCTTTCTGTTCTTAATAACAGTAGTATACCTAATCTTCCAATGGTCAAACACAGCAGTGATATATATGATCTTTCTGTTCTTAATAACAGTAGTATACCTAATCTTCCTATGGTCAAACACAGCAGTGATATATATGATCTTTCTGTTCTTAATAACAGTAGTATACCTAATCTTCCTATGGTCAAACACAGCAGTGATATATATGATCTTTCTGTTCTTAATAACAGTAGTATACCTAATCTTCCTATGGTCAAACACAGCAGTGATATATATGATCTTTCTGTTCTTAATAACAGTAGTATACCTAATCTTCCAATGGTCAAACACAGCAGTGATATATATGATCTTTCTGTTCTTAATAACAGTAGTATACCTAATCTTCCTATGGTCAAACACAGCAGTGATATATATGATCTTTCTGTTCTTAATAACAGTAGTATACCTAATCTTCCTATGGTCAAACACAGCAGTGATATATATGATCTTTCTGTTCTTAATAACAGTAGTATACCTAATCTTCCTATGGTCAAACACAACAGTGATATATATGATCTTTCTGTTCTTAATAACAGTAGTATACCTAATCTTCCTATGGTTAAACACAGCAGTGATATATATGATCTTTCTGTTCTTAATAACAGTAGTATACCTAATCTTCCTATGGTCAAACACAGCAGTGATATATATAATCTTTCTGTTCTTAATAACAGTAGTATACCTAATCTTCCTATGGTCAAACACAGCAGTGATATATATGATCTTTCTGTTCTTAATAACAGTAGTATACCTAATCTTCCTATGGTCAAACACAACAGTGATATATATGATCTTTCTGTTCTTAATAACAGTAGTATACCTAATCTTCCTATGGTTAAACACAGCAGTGATATATATGATCTTTCTGTTCTTAATAACAGTAGTATACCTAATCTTCCTATGGTCAAACACAGCAGTGATATATATAATCTTTCTGTTCTTAATAACAGTAGTATACCTAATCTTCCTATGGTCAAACATAGCAGTGATATATATGATCTTTCTGTTCTTAATAACAGTAGTATACCTAATCTTCCTATGGTCAAACACAGCAGTGATATATATGATCTTTCTGTTCTTAATAACAGTAGTATACCTAATCTTCCTATGGTCAAACACAGCAGTGATATATATGATCTTTCTGTTCTTAATAACAGTAGTATACCTAATCTTCCTATGGTCAAACACAGCAGTGATATATATGATCTTTCTGTTCTTAATAACAGTAGTATACCTAATCTTCCTATGGTCAAACACAACAGTGATATATATGATCTTTCTGTTCTTAATAACAGTAGTATACCTAATCTTCCTATGGTCAAACACAGCAGTGATATATATGATCTTTCTGTTCTTAATAACAGTAGTATACCTAATCTTCCAATGGTCAAACACAGCAGTGATATATATGATCTTTCTGTTCTTAATAACAGTAGTATACCTAATCTTCTAATGATCAAACACAGCAGTGATATATATGATCTTTCTGTTCTTAATAACAGTAGTATACCTAATCTTCCTATGGTTAAACACGGCAGTGATATATATGATCTTTCTGTTCTTAATAACAGTAGTATACCTAATCTTCCTATGGTCAAACACAGCAGTGATACATATGATCTTTCTGTTCTTAATAACAGTAGTATACCTAATCTTCCTATGGTCAAACACAGCAGTGATATATATGATCTTTCTGTTCTTAATAACAGTAGTATACCTAATCTTCCTATGGTCAAACACAGCAGTGATATATATGATCTTTCTGTTCTTAATGACAGTAGTATACCTAATCTTCCTATGGTCAAACACAGCAGTGATATATATGATCTTTCTGTTCTTAATAACAGTAGTATACCTAATCTTCCTATGGTTAAACACAGCAGTGATACATATGATCTTTCTGTTCTTAATAACAGTAGTATACCTAATCTTCCTATGGTTAAACACAGCAGTGATATATATGATCTTTCTGTTCTTAATAACAGTAGTATACCTAATCTTCCTATGGTCAAACACAGCAGTGATATATATGATCTTTCTGTTCTTAATAACAGTAGTATACCTAATCTTCCTATGGTTAAACACAGCAGTGATATATATGATCTTTCTGTTCTTAATAACAGTAGTATACCTAATCTTCCTATAGTCAAACACAGCAGTGATATATATGATCTTTCTGTTCTTAATAACAGTAGTATACCTAATCTTCCTATGGTCAAACACAGCAGTGATATATATGATCTTTCTGTTCTTAATAACAGTAGTATACCTAATCTTCCTATGGTCAAACACAGCAGTGATATATATGATCTTTCTGTTCTTAATAACAGTAGTATACCTAATCTTCCTATGGTCAAACACAGCAGTGATATATATGATCTTTCTGTTCTTAATAACAGTAGTATACCTAATCTTCCTATGGTCAAACACAACAGTGATATATATGATCTTTCTGTTCTTAATAACAGTAGTATACCTAATCTTCCTATGGTCAAACACAACAGTGATATATATGATCTTTCTGTTCTTAATAACAGTAGTATACCTAATCTTCCTATGGTCAAACACAGCAGTGATATATATGATCTTTCTGTTCTTAATAACAGTAGTATACCTAATCTTCCAATGGTCAAACACAGCAGTGATATATATGATCTTTCTGTTCTTAATAACAGTAGTATACCTAATCTTCCTATGGTCAAACACAGCAGTGATATATATGATCTTTCTGTTCTTAATAACAGTAGTATACCTAATCTTCCTATGGTCAAACACAGCAGTGATATATATGATCTTTCTGTTCTTAATAACAGTAGTATACCTAATCTTCCTATGGTCAAACACAGCAGTGATATATATGATCTTTCTGTTCTTAATAACAGTAGTATACCTAATCTTCCAATGGTCAAACACAGCAGTGATATATATGATCTTTCTGTTCTTAATAACAGTAGTATACCTAATCTTCCTATGGTCAAACACAGCAGTGATATATATGATCTTTCTGTTCTTAATAACAGTAGTATACCTAATCTTCCTATGGTCAAACACAGCAGTGATATATATGATCTTTCTGTTCTTAATAACAGTAGTATACCTAATCTTCCTATGGTCAAACACAACAGTGATATATATGATCTTTCTGTTCTTAATAACAGTAGTATACCTAATCTTCCTATGGTTAAACACAGCAGTGATATATATGATCTTTCTGTTCTTAATAACAGTAGTATACCTAATCTTCCTATGGTCAAACACAACAGTGATATATATAATCTTTCTGTTCTTAATAACAGTAGTATACCTAATCTTCCTATGGTCAAACACAGCAGTGATATATATGATCTTTCTGTTCTTAATAACAGTAGTATACCTAATCTTCCTATGCTCAAACACAACAGTGATATATATGATCTTTCTGTTCTTAATAACAGTAGTATACCTAATCTTCCTATGGTTAAACACAGCAGTGATATATATGATCTTTCTGTTCTTAATAACAGTAGTATACCTAATCTTCCTATGGTCAAACACAGCAGTGATATATATAATCTTTCTGTTCTTAATAACAGTAGTATACCTAATCTTCCTATGGTCAAACATAGCAGTGATATATATGATCTTTCTGTTCTTAATAACAGTAGTATACCTAATCTTCCTATGGTCAAACACAGCAGTGATATATATGATCTTTCTGTTCTTAATAACAGTAGTATACCTAATCTTCCTATGGTCAAACACAGCAGTGATATATATGATCTTTCTGTTCTTAATAACAGTAGTATACCTAATCTTCCTATGGTCAAACACAGCAGTGATATATATGATCTTTCTGTTCTTAATAACAGTAGTATACCTAATCTTCCTATGGTCAAACACAACAGTGATATATATGATCTTTCTGTTCTTAATAACAGTAGTATACCTAATCTTCCTATGGTCAAACACAGCAGTGATATATATGATCTTTCTGTTCTTAATAACAGTAGTATACCTAATCTTCCAATGGTCAAACACAGCAGTGATATATATGATCTTTCTGTTCTTAATAACAGTAGTATACCTAATCTTCTAATGATCAAACACAGCAGTGATATATATGATCTTTCTGTTCTTAATAACAGTAGTATACCTAATCTTCCTATGGTTAAACACGGCAGTGATATATATGATCTTTCTGTTCTTAATAACAGTAGTATACCTAATCTTCCTATGGTCAAACACAGCAGTGATACATATGATCTTTCTGTTCTTAATAACAGTAGTATACCTAATCTTCCTATGGTCAAACACAGCAGTGATATATATGATCTTTCTGTTCTTAATAACAGTAGTATATCTAATCTTCCTATGGTCAAACACAGCAGTGATATATATGATCTTTCTGTTCTTAATAACAGTAGTATACCTAATCTTCCTATGGTCAAACACAGCAGTGATATATATGATCTTTCTGTTCTTAATAACAGTAGTATACCTAATCTTCCAATGATCAAACACAGCAGTGATATATATGATCTTTCTGTTCTTAATAACAGTAGTATACCTAATCTTCCAATGGTCAAACACAGCAGTGATATATATGATCTTTCTGTTCTTAATAACAGTAGTATACCTAATCTTCCTATGGTCAAACACAGCAGTGATATATATGATCTTTCTGTTCTTAATAACAGTAGTATACCTAATCTTCCAATGATCAAACACAGCAGTGATATATATGATCTTTCTGTTCTTAATAACAGTAGTATACCTAATCTTCCAATGATCAAACACAGCAGTGATATATATGATCTTTCTGTTCTTAATAACGGTAGTATACCTAATCTTCCAATGGTCAAACACAGCAGTGATATATATGATCTTTCTGTTCTTAATAACAGTAGTATACCTAATCTTCCTATGGTCAAACACAGCAGTGATATATATGATCTTTCTGTTCTTAATAACAGTAGTATACCTAATCTTCCTATGGTCAAACACAGCAGTGATATATATGATCTTTCTGTTCTTAATGACAGTAGTATACCTAATCTTCCTATGGTCAAACACAGCAGTGATATATATGATCTTTCTGTTCTTAATAACAGTAGTATACCTAATCTTCCTATGGTTAAACACAGCAGTGATACATATGATCTTTCTGTTCTTAATAACAGTAGTATACCTAATCTTCCTATGGTTAAACACAGCAGTGATATATATGATCTTTCTGTTCTTAATAACAGTAGTATACCTAATCTTCCTATGGTCAAACACAGCAGTGATATATATGATCTTTCTGTTCTTAATAACAGTAGTATACCTAATCTTCCTATGGTTAAACACAGCAGTGATATATATGATCTTTCTGTTCTTAATAACAGTAGTATACCTAATCTTCCTATAGTCAAACACAGCAGTGATATATATGATCTTTCTGTTCTTAATAACAGTAGTATACCTAATCTTCCTATGGTCAAACACAGCAGTGATATATATGATCTTTCTGTTCTTAATAACAGTAGAATACCTAATCTTCCTATGGTCAAACACAGCAGTGATATATATGATCTTTCTGTTCTTAATAACAGTAGTATACCTAATCTTCCTATGGTCAAACACAGCAGTGATATATATGATCTTTCTGTTCTTAATAACAGTAGTATACCTAATCTTCCTATGGTCAAACACAACAGTGATATATATGATCTTTCTGTTCTTAATAACAGTAGTATACCTAATCTTCCTATGGTCAAACACAACAGTGATATATATGATCTTTCTGTTCTTAATAACAGTAGTATACCTAATCTTCCTATAGTCAAACACAGCAGTGATATATATGATCTTTCTGTTCTTAATAACAGTAGTATACCTAATCTTCCTATGGTCAAACACAGCAGTGATATATATGATCTTTCTGTTCTTAATAACAGTAGTATACCTAATCTTCCTATGGTCAAAAACAGCAGTGATATATATGATCTTTCTGTTCTTAATAACAGTAGTATACCTAATCTTCCTATGGTCAAACACAGCAGTGATATATATGATCTTTCTGTTCTTAATAACAGTAGTATACCTAATCTTCCTATGGTCAAACACAACAGTGATATATATGATCTTTCTGTTCTTAATAACAGTAGTATACCTAATCTTCCTATGGTCAAACACAGCAGTGATATATATGATCTTTCTGTTCTTAATAACAGTAGTATACCTAATCTTCCAATGGTCAAACACAGCAGTGATATATATGATCTTTCTGTTCTTAATAACAGTAGTATACCTAATCTTCCTATGGTCAAACACAGCAGTGATATATATGATCTTTCTGTTCTTAATAACAGTAGTATACCTAATCTTCCTATGGTCAAACACAGCAGTGATATATATGATCTTTCTGTTCTTAATAACAGTAGTATACCTAATCTTCCTATGGTCAAACACAACAGTGATATATATGATCTTTCTGTTCTTAATAACAGTAGTATACCTAATCTTCCTATGGTTAAACACAGCAGTGATATATATGATCTTTCTGTTCTTAATAACAGTAGTATATCTAATCTTCCTATGGTCAAACACAGCAGTGATATATATGATCTTTCTGTTCTTAATAACAGTAGTATACCTAATCTTCCTATGGTCAAACACAACAGTGATATATATGATCTTTCTGTTCTTAATAACAGTAGTATACCTAATCTTCCTATGGTCAAACATAGCAGTGATATATATGATCTTTCTGTTCTTAATAACAGTAGTATACCTAATCTTCCTATGGTCAAACACAGCAGTGATATATATGATCTTTCTGTTCTTAATAACAGTAGTATACCTAATCTTCCTATGGTCAAACACAGCAGTGATATATATGATCTTTCTGTTCTTAATAACAGTAGTATACCTAATCTTCCTATGGTCAAACACAGCAGTGATATATATGATCTTTCTGTTCTTAATAACAGTAGTATACCTAATCTTCCTATGGTCAAACACAACAGTGATATATATGATCTTTCTGTTCTTAATAACAGTAGTATACCTAATCTTCCTATGGTCAAACACAGCAGTGATATATATGATCTTTCTGTTCTTAATAACAGTAGTATACCTAATCTTCCAATGGTCAAACACAGCAGTGATATATATGATCTTTCTGTTCTTAATAACAGTAGTATACCTAATCTTCTAATGATCAAACACAGCAGTGATATATATGATCTTTCTGTTCTTAATAACAGTAGTATACCTAATCTTCCTATGGTTAAACACGGCAGTGATATATATGATCTTTCTGTTCTTAATAACAGTAGTATACCTAATCTTCCTATGGTCAAACACAGCAGTGATATATATGATCTTTCTGTTCTTAATAACAGTAGTATACCTAATCTTCCAATGGTCAAACACAGCAGTGATATATATGATCTTTCTGTTCTTAATAACAGTAGTATACCTAATCTTCTAATGATCAAACACAGCAGTGATATATATGATCTTTCTGTTCTTAATAACAGTAGTATACCTAATCTTCCTATGGTTAAACACAGCAGTGATATATATGATCTTTCTGTTCTTAATAACAGTAGTATACCTAATCTTCCTATGGTCAAACACAGCAGTGATATATATGATCTTTCTGTTCTTAATAACAGTAGTATACCTAATCTTCCTATGGTCAAACACAGCAGTGATATATATGATCTTTCTGTTCTTAATAACAGTAGTATACCTAATCTTCCTATGGTCAAAAACAGCAGTGATATATATGATCTTTCTGTTCTTAATAACAGTAGTATACCTAATCTTCCTATGGTCAAACACAGCAGTGATATATATGATCTTTCTGTTCTTAATAACAGTAGTATACCTAATCTTCCTATGGTCAAACACAACAGTGATATATATGATCTTTCTGTTCTTAATAACAGTAGTATACCTAATCTTCCTATGGTCAAACACAGCAGTGATATATATGATCTTTCTGTTCTTAATAACAGTAGTATACCTAATCTTCCAATGGTCAAACACAGCAGTGATATATATGATCTTTCTGTTCTTAATAACAGTAGTATACCTAATCTTCCTATGGTTAAACACAGCAGTGATATATATGATCTTTCTGTTCTTAATAACAGTAGTATACCTAATCTTCCTATGGTCAAACACAACAGTGATATATATGATCTTTCTGTTCTTAATAACAGTAGTATACCTAATCTTCCTATGGTTAAACACAGCAGTGATATATATGATCTTTCTGTTCTTAATAACAGTAGTATACCTAATCTTCCTATGGTCAAACACAGCAGTGATATATATGATCTTTCTGTTCTTAATAACAGTAGTATACCTAATCTTCCTATGGTTAAACACAGCAGTGATATATATGATCTTTCTGTTCTTAATAACAGTAGTATACCTAATCTTCCTATAGTCAAACACAGCAGTGATATATATGATCTTTCTGTTCTTAATAACAGTAGTATACCTAATCTTCCTATGGTCAAACACAACAGTGATATATATGATCTTTCTGTTCTTAATAACAGTAGTATACCTAATCTTCCTATGGTTAAACACAGCAGTGATATATATGATCTTTCTGTTCTTAATAACAGTAGTATACCTAATCTTCCTATGGTCAAACACAGCAGTGATATATATGATCTTTCTGTTCTTAATAACAGTAGTATACCTAATCTTCCTATGGTTAAACACAGCAGTGATATATATGATCTTTCTGTTCTTAATAACAGTAGTATACCTAATCTTCCTATAGTCAAACACAGCAGTGATATATATGATCTTTCTGTTCTTAATAACAGTAGTATACCTAATCTTCCTATGGTCAAACACAGCAGTGATATATATGATCTTTCTGTTCTTAATAACAGTAGTATACCTAATCTTCCTATGGTCAAACACAGCAGTGATATATATGATCTTTCTGTTCTTAATAACAGTAGTATACCTAATCTTCCTATGGTCAAACACAACAGTGATATATATGATCTTTCTGTTCTTAATAACAGTAGTATACCTAATCTTCCTATGGTTAAACACAGCAGTGATATATATGATCTTTCTGTTCTTAATAACAGTAGTATACCTAATCTTCCTATGGTCAAACACAGCAGTGATATATATAATCTTTCTGTTCTTAATAACAGTAGTATACCTAATCTTCCTATGGTCAAACACAACAGTGATATATATGATCTTTCTGTTCTTAATAACAGTAGTATACCTAATCTTCCTATGGTCAAACATAGCAGTGATATATATGATCTTTCTGTTCTTAATAACAGTAGTATACCTAATCTTCCTATGGTCAAACACAGCAGTGATATATATGATCTTTCTGTTCTTAATAACAGTAGTATACCTAATCTTCCTATGGTCAAACACAGCAGTGATATATATGATCTTTCTGTTCTTAATAACAGTAGTATACCTAATCTTCCTATGGTCAAACACAGCAGTGATATATATGATCTTTCTGTTCTTAATAACAGTAGTATACCTAATCTTCCTATGGTCAAACACAACAGTGATATATATGATCTTTCTGTTCTTAATAACAGTAGTATACCTAATCTTCCTATGGTCAAACACAGCAGTGATATATATGATCTTTCTGTTCTTAATAACAGTAGTATACCTAATCTTCCAATGGTCAAACACAGCAGTGATATATATGATCTTTCTGTTCTTAATAACAGTAGTATACCTAATCTTCTAATGATCAAACACAGCAGTGATATATATGATCTTTCTGTTCTTAATAACAGTAGTATACCTAATCTTCCTATGGTTAAACACGGCAGTGATATATATGATCTTTCTGTTCTTAATAACAGTAGTATACCTAATCTTCCTATGGTCAAACACAGCAGTGATACATATGATCTTTCTGTTCTTAATAACAGTAGTATACCTAATCTTCCTATGGTCAAACACAGCAGTGATATATATGATCTTTCTGTTCTTAATAACAGTAGTATATCTAATCTTCCTATGGTCAAACACAGCAGTGATATATATGATCTTTCTGTTCTTAATAACAGTAGTATACCTAATCTTCCTATGGTCAAACACAGCAGTGATATATATGATCTTTCTGTTCTTAATAAGAGTAGTATACCTAATCTTCCAATGATCAAACACAGCAGTGATATATATGATCTTTCTGTTCTTAATAACAGTAGTATACCTAATCTTCCAATGGTCAAACACAGCAGTGATATATATGATCTTTCTGTTCTTAATAACAGTAGTATACCTAATCTTCCTATGGTCAAACACAGCAGTGATATATATGATCTTTCTGTTCTTAATAACAGTAGTATACCTAATCTTCCAATGATCAAACACAGCAGTGATATATATGATCTTTCTGTTCTTAATAACAGTAGTATACCTAATCTTCCAATGATCAAACACAGCAGTGATATATATGATCTTTCTGTTCTTAATAACGGTAGTATACCTAATCTTCCAATGGTCAAACACAGCAGTGATATATATGATCTTTCTGTTCTTAATAACAGTAGTATACCTAATCTTCCTATGGTCAAACACAGCAGTGATAT